>JAHBMJ010005898.1:0-47500 GCA_018398765.1 Chromera velia | reverse complement strand
TCAATGAATATATGAGTGAATGCATGAATGAATGTATGAATGAATGAATGGATGAATGAATGAATATATGAGTGAGTGAGTGAGTGAGTGAATGAATGAATGAATGAATGGATGAATGAATGAATGAATGAATAAATGAATGAATGAATGAATGAACGAATGAATGAATGAACGAATGAATATGAATAAATAATGAGTGAATAGACGGATGGACGAATAAATGGATAAAGCAAAACATGATTGACTGCAGCACCCCAATCATGACCCCAAGAGTTCTCCCGAAAACCCTCGATGGGACATGGTGGATGTGAAGGTTCGTTGGTTTGTTTATTCTGTATGTCTTTCTGCATTCTGTCTTTTCCTTCTTCCTTTTCTTTCTTTTCCTTCTTTCTCTTCCTTTCTCCGTTCCGTTCTTCCTTTCTTCCTTTCTTGCTTACGTTCTTTTTTTCTGTGTTTCTTTCTTTTTTCTCTCTTCCTTCCTCCCGTCCTTCCTTCTCTTCCTTCGGTCTGTCTGGACTTTGGAGAGTTTCATAACCGCCGACGAAAGAGACTTATCGCAAAAACATGATGACACAGCAGAAACAGAATCTACTGCCGAAGGGGCGCCTCCCCACCCCCCCAGTCCCTGTCTAGAGACCACATGAAGGTGCCTGTTCTGTTTTTGTTTGTTGGTTCGAAGTGCATTCAGCATCTATCTTGCCGTTTTCTTTCCCTTGTCTTGAGCAGGAAGTAGCCAGCGCAGGTGAATTGTGATCACATGAAATCCAGTCGAGAGGTGTAGAGGCAAGGGGCGCGTAATTGGACACCTGTCGGCTCCCTTGCATGCCCACGATGTCGGACGATGTCTGAATGGCACTGTAGTTCTTTTGTCTTTGCTTCCTTCTTTTTTTTTTCTTTCTTTTTTTTTCTGGTGTGTTCATCAAGAGGAGGAGGGACAAGAGAAACCATATTAGTCTGTCTGTCTATCGGGAAATAGGAAAGGAAGTGATCACATTTTCTTTTTTGCGTATCTGCGTTCCTTTTCTTTTTTGTTTGTTGTCTCTCCGTTGTGCGGTGAGTAGCCGAATGCAGTTCGTCTCTCTCTCTTCCCCCCCCCCCTTTCGTGTGTGTGTGTGTGTGTGTGTGTGTGTGTGAGTGCAGTTCGTGAGAGACCTTCGCCGCTTTGTTTCTCTAGAGGTTTGTCTTTCCGGGGCACAGAAATCCAAGTTTGCTTTGGTCCATCCCTTTGATGTAATTCGTTTTTTTGGTGTAAGAAGCCCCTTTTCCCTCTTGTTCACTCCCTCAATTCTCCCAGTAGTCCCGCGAGGGGGTCGCCGTGGTGTGAGGAACGCATCAAAATTTTTCTATCCAGCGTCTGCACGCAGGTTAGAAAAAGTTTAATGTGTCCCTTCGTGTGTTGGATCGCTCTCGCAGGGTGTGACTTGTACGCAAGCCTTTGAGAAGTGAATGAATCCTTCTGCGGGGATGTTCCTTTCCTAATCCTCTGCTTTTTATTTTGAGAAATAGATGGTTGGTTTTCTGGCCGCTACTTGTTTTGTTTTGAACTTGCATGCAGGAATTGAAGGGATATAAAGAGGGGGGTTTGAAAGACATGTTTCTTCTGACTCGGTCAGCACGCTAGCTGTTCTGCCGGTCTGTCCGGTCAGAATCGTTGATTTTCCGGCAACTACCGACTGTCTCAGCATTTCCTTTGTTGGCTCTCATTGTTTTTTCTTTCCTTTATTTTTTTTGTTCGTACGTGCTTCCGTCCTTCTTTTCTGTCTGTTTGTTTGCCTGTCCTAAAACAAATAGCGATAGAGAGAGACCCTGATTGGATTCCGGTAGAGCAGCAGTCTGACTGATTACGAGGCGTGTATACTTCTTTTCTGTCTTCCTGCCCACTGCTCAATGCTTCATCCAAAGAGGTCTTCCATCATCTTTGGTGAGAGAATGTTTGACTTTGTGACTGACTTAATTAACGAATAGATGGAAGAATGCAGGTATGAATGAATGGACAAACAAAAAAATGAGCGAGAGGAGGTGAGGGAAGAAATGGGGAAATTTGGACGCGTCCTTGGGCGTTTCTTGGAAATCCACATTCGCTTCTGAAGCTTTAAATTATTGCTTGCAGCGGTCGCCTGTCTGTTCAACCAGTCAGTCGAGAGCACTTCGACTTCGTTGTGGCGCTGGAGGACACGCCAGATCCTCTCGAGGACAAGACAAAAACAAAGAAAAAGTCCGGAATCAGCTGATCTTTGTCTCCAAGATTGTTTCTTAACTTGCTTGAGAAATGTCCGTTTCTTTCTTGTGAGCATCTACAAAGAAAGTCGGACGTTAATTTAGAAGTGTGATCGTGTAATCCTGTAATTGCAAGGAGCAGGCAATGCATTCGGGATCCAAAATATTGAAGAAAGTGTTTATAAAAGATTTTTAATCCTTTTAAATTCATCTTATACATTGACAAACATAGTTTTAGGCTAGGATTTATACTCTAAGGTTTTAAAGAAAAAAAAAAGAATGGAAGGTAACGAAAGGAAGGAAGAAAGTTTGTTCAAGTTTTACATATTTTGAGTTTTATTAGGAAAACAAGGTAAATCATGCAAGTCCCACGTCTCTCATTCAAATTATAAAAAACTGCGTATAAAAGACTGAATTGTTTACCTAGTGGTTTCTTGTTGGACTTTTGCTATACTTTTTGCTCTTTCGAGCCGTTATATGGGGTGCTTATGCAGTCTCCACTGAAGCTACGAAGGGGTGTGGAGGGTTTAATCTNGGGGCAACCGCGCGGCGGGCGCTTCATATGCAACCTGAGTTTTCATGCGAAGCATCAGCCATAGGTGCCTCGAGTCGATCATCAGTCCTCGTCGGAGGCTCGTCCCATGTATTCCCATGTTGTCTCCGGGTCTATAAATATCGTCTGACAGACAAGGCAACCGACAAAGACAATGTACGAACCAGTCAAAAGTGAGCCGCTGACGCTGCACATCTTCTTCGATGACGTCGAAAGTCTGAGATCAGCTCTGCTTGATTGATTTTTTACCTTCTTGGGCAGATGCCGTCTCCTGCCGCTTTTTTGCAAACATACAGCAGACGAGACTTCCTCCCTCAACAAATCGAGGCTTGCACGTCCACTTGATGTCGATGCTTCTTTTCCTGCTGTTTTCGTTTCTGGTGGTTGTCGTTACAGGGGTCTTCCTGCGCGACAGGCCAAACAAAGTCTCGTCGTCAGTACTTCGGAGACGGCTGCTTCGGGATTGGCGCAGGAGGAACACAAAGATGCGGTTGCAGTGTAGGGAGAGCGGCTCATTCGGGGGCCGTCTCCACAGACGGCAAATGCCGCGTCTCCTTTTCTTGTCTGCACCAGCTGTGACTTCCGTCTCCGCTTCACCTGGTGTCCGCTCTGTGCTTGCTGCCTCTGTCTCCGAGTCAGACCAGGACGAGAAGACTATTTCACGCTCAAACTCTCTGCAGCCCCCCCTTGACCCCTCCTTTTCCTTTTCCTCCGCCGGGAAGACGAACGAGAAGCGGGGGAAATTAACACGGACAGCGGTGCGAGGGGCAGCGAGGCCTGAGGCAGAAACAGAAGGGAGACAAGACGAAGAGCCGCTAAAGGCGTCCTGGAGGGGAGACGGCGAGGAAGTGCTAGTGGAGATGCCCGTCATTGGGGGTCCCCCAGGGGGAAACGGGAAGATGGAGACTGCGAAGTTGTGGAAGTGCAATGAGTGTGGAGGGCTTTTCGAGACCAGGAGAGGACTCCACATCCATGTAGGGCTCAAGCACCGTCGGTGAGTGATCTTTCACCCTGTGTTTTCCCTGGCTGTCTATCTTTCATAGCACCGGTCGAAATGGCAAAATAAAGAGATGGTGCCCCAAGTAAAGAACATTTGTTTCTCAGTGTCGTCTTCCTATTTTGTTGCCCAGAGCTCACTTAGCATGTCAGCCCCATCAGTGGATAAGTGACGAAAGCAGAACTGTGGAAAAGGCAAGAAGAAGAAATAGGATGTGCTTTGCTGCTGGTCTCTTCTGAATGCCTCAGGCTAAGTTAGGTATGCTAGTCAGCTCCCGTTCCTGTTTCTCTTCTCCTTTGCGCGTGCAAGGAAGGAAACTGCTGGCTCGCGTCTGCGAATCCGACCGAGAGAAAGAAATCAACAGTCAGGCTCAGGACATAAGCACATTTGAATGACTGCATGAGATGCTCTTCTCAAGGGAAAGCTCGAAGAATGGAGAGAGGGAGGGCGGCACTGAGCTTCGATCGAAGTAAGAAACAAAAGGCCATGTTGAGGATCGAAGACAAATGTTCGCGATAAGAATTCAGCGGCTTCATGTGCATATTCATTCGTGGTTTGTGGTACACGTGTGTACTTCACAAGATAGATGGGACACACGGCTCTCGAAAGTCTCTGCAGGGACGGGCAGAAAGGCAACGACACAAAGGAGACATCGAAGCGTCAAAGGGCGTTGGAGAGGGTGGTTGGCCTCTGCATTCACAGAAGATCGATTTCTGACTGCCCACTGTGCCGCCCTTGGATTCGAACTCGGTACCACTGCGAGCATGGGAGAATACGCTCTCAGTGCAGAGAGTGCGGTGGGGCAGTTTTTTGTGAGCATGGCAGAAGACGCACGACGTGCAAAGAGTGTGGGGGCGGCGCCATTTGTAAGCATGGGAGAGAACGCTCTACGTGCAAAGAGTGCAGGGGCAGCTCCATTTGTGAGCATGGGAGAATACGCTCTCAGTGCAGAGAGTGCGGCGGGGCAGTTTTTTGTGAGCATGGAAGAAGACGCACGACGTGCAAAGAGTGTGGGGGCAGCTCCATTTGTGAGCATGGGAGAGAACGCTTTAAGTGCAAGGAGTGTGGGGGCACCTCCGTTTGTGAGCATGGGAGAATACGCTCTGCGTGCAAAGAGTGTGGGGGCAGCTCCATTTGTGAGCATGGGAGGAGACGCTCTCGGTGCAAGGAGTGTGGGGGCGGCTCCATTTGTGAGCATGGAAGAAGACGCTCGACGTGCAAAGAGTGCGGGGGCAGCTCCATTTGTGAGCATGGGAGAATACGCTCTACGTGCAAAGAGTGTGGAGGCGGCTCCATTTGTGAGCATGGGAGAAGACGCTCGACGTGCAAAGAGTGTGGGGGCAGCTCCATTTGTGAGCATAGGAGAATATGCTCTCAGTGCAAGGAGTGCAGAGTGCGAAAGGCTCTAACTGCCAGTGGCATCTCCAGACAGAAGAGAGCACTCTCTCTGTGATGCGAAGGAAAGGGTGCAATTACATGCATGCAATAGTCTTGCAATCTGTGCCAGGGGTGCGGGGGCAGCGTAGTACAGTTGGTGTGTTCGCCTGACAGACGCTGGAGGAGGTCTCACAGGTCGGTTGGGGGGTTGGTCGGACGCGTGGTGGAAAGCTAGAGGGACTGTAGTGGATTGGTGTGGGGTTCCTGCTTGACGTGCTTTTGGATCGGGATGCTCATGGAGGCTCCTTCGGTCGATATTTTTTTTTTCAGTAAAGGGAGCGGCGAGTGTGCAAGCGATAAAGGTGGCAGGTCTCTTTCTTGTTTTAAAAGAAAGTTGCTTTCGAGACAGAGGGGGAGGGAGAGAAGGAGTGGGGGGGGTTCCCTTGGATCCTTTTTTGCAAATTTAAGCAGAAACGGGGTCTCAGTGACTGAGTAGGCTGAATCTCTCTCTCTCTCTCTCTCTCTCTCTCTCTCTGTGTGTGTGTGTGTGTGTGTGTGCAGGTTTTGACCATCCGAGCTTAGACTGAGGGCATGCAAGGGTCTTGCCTATTCTCTTGACATAGACTTTAATTTGAAATTTGCAAGAAGGCCCTTTCCCGTACCTCCGACCCCCTGAGGCTTGCTCTCTTCCATCTTCTATCTGTACTCCTTCTTCTACCTTCTTCCCAAGCTTTTGTCAAGTCTTTCTGACCCGGCCATTCAAACTTCAATAGACTCTCTTATCTCTCTCTAACACAAAGAGACGTTGAGGATGTCCTCGATGAACTTTGGCGTACACGAGAGGTTCAAGTACCGATTCCCTCGTATTTAAAATAGATAATAATACAACATTGGATGGTGGTTCTTCGGACGAAGAATATGAATCGAAACAACAACATAATAATGGTCAAATTGCATGTCTATGATACACAGAGCGGTTCTATAGGGCCGGTTCGATCTAGTAGAAATAGTGCAAACTTCTTTGTAGGCGGCCTGCTAGCTAGGGCCTGGGCCCCGCCGGGTCTTTTTCACAAACGTACTATAGCTATTGTAGCTACAATAACCAGTGTTGGAAGGTAAACAATGCCACTGAACATTCATTTAAATTTATTTTTATCAGATATCTCTAGAGATATCTAAAGTACTATAAACATGAAAGGTAATTTGGTAAAAGGTGGTATCGATTGATGGCTAATAGATTATAGAACAATAATCTAAAATATTTTTAGATATCTTGACTTGACTTGCAGTAGTTTGAAACTGACCGACCAGTTCTTAATTATAAACTCTAAGTCAGATCGATAAGGTATAAACGCTACCAATAAATACCTACCCTGCAGGTAGCTAGGATTTTGCAGGATTTTAGCTGAGGATTTTAGCGGATTTTACGGGATTTTGGCCAGGATTTTAGCGGATTTTGACGGATTTTGCCAAGGATTCTGCCGGACTCTTAACGTTAAAAATATAATCCCTACACCTAGGATTTTAGAATCTAAAATCCTGGAAGAAAGCTAAAATCTACTAAAATCCTAGCCTCTTCCTAGGATTTTACCGTAATTTTTACGGGATTATATGGGATTTTATGGGATTATACGGGATTTTACGGGATTTTAAAGAAATGAATGAAATTAAATTCAAAGATGAATGATACACTTCCAGTTTGACCTGATAACCGGTATCAATTATGATCAACTTTTATTTCATTGTTTTTGTTTATGTTAAAATCCCGTGAAATAGGCCCGTATAATCCCGTAAAATCCTGGCATTCATTTCTAAAATCCTAAGATCCAGGATTTTAGTCTTTATATAATCCCTAGAGCCAGGATTTTAGATTCTAAAATCCTGGAGAAATAGTCTGGCAGAATCTTTGGCAAAATCCGCCTAAATCCTCGCCAAAATCCCGTAAAATCCGCTAAAATCCTGGGCTAAAATCCCACCAAATCCTAGCTATACCTGCAGGGGCCGGGTAGTAGTAGAAAAATCTAGAGAAAAATACTCTAGAAAATACTTTGCTCAACATCAAAACGGTGCTCTAGGGCACCACTGATCACTAATCACTAATTTAATTGTATGTATTAAACTGGATATTCAAAGCATTAATGAATTCAAAAATTAAACATAGACGCAATATTACACTATAGGCTATAGCAACTATATACAGAAACACACAACGAGCTAGTAGCTAGCGAGCTAGACAACTTGCTAGACAATGAAGCTAGCAATGAAGAAGAAGAAAAAAAAAGAAGAGAGAGAGAGAGAGAGAGAGAGAGAGAGAGAGAGAGAGACAGAGACAGAGACAGACAGACAGACAGAGAGAAAGAAAGAGAGACTCTAAGGGGAAAAAACAGACGGTCTTACAGACCGACAGAGAGATAGAGATGACAGAAGGAAGCAAGGAAGGAAGGCACGGAGCCTTAGGAAGAGACAGAGAACAGGAGACACAGCAAAAAAGTGAACAAGGTAGAATAAGGGCAAACAGACAATGGCAGAGCAGCCGAAAAAGCAAAGATAAGAGCCCCTTGCTTCTACCGGCACCGATTTTGGTGATCACTGACATCACACGCCACTTACTCCCACTTTCACAGAAGGCAGGAGAAAGAACAAGAAAGTGTTTTGCACAACTTATACGTACAGAGAGACGGACTATGTGACGGATAGGTTATATCAAGAACACAAAAGCAAGTATGAAGCAAAGACAAAAGGCAGACTATACGACTTCTTTTACCCGCTCTTCTTCACGAAAACAACAAACAAACAGACAGACAAGCAGATAGATAGATTCATCAATGGACTATTTAATCGCGAACGACAACTGACGTATGAATGCAGTCAGAGGTAACACTTTCACCGTAACTTCATGCAAGCTGAATCCCCGACAAAGTTTTTGACCATTCAGATCGAATTACAGTGTAGGCAGAGAAGAGGGAAGTAAGAATTCATCGTCTGCCTGGAGGGACGCCATGACGAGCACGGTGCAGCCTAGGTAGGTCCTGAAGAGTAGAAAACAAGAGAGGCTGATTCGCAATGTGTAAGAGAAGACCCTGAACATCTGACAGCCCCTCCCTTTTTAGGCTTTCCGGAAAACAGACACGGCGGCTCTTCTCTCCCCGCCTTTTCTCTCTCGCTCTCCCTCTGTCTCCTCAGAACATCACAACATCCTCAGCCACGAATTCTGGCGTGCCTCTCGGTGCTGCCTCTCTCTCTCTCGCTGTTGTGCTGCAAGATAAGCCTGATCAGATTCTACTGGGTACGCCAGGTTATTCGGCTCTACAGCTCTCATTGGGTTTCCTGCCACCTTTCCGTGTGTGAACTTCTTAGGCAGCAGTCTCTTCTTCAACCTCCTATACTTAAAGAAAATCCCCCACATCGCGAGGAACAGGAGCGTGCTGGTCGTTACCGCAGCAACGAAACTGAGGAACATCCAGGACACCAGAATGGACGAGATGAAATAACAGGTCAGACCGAGATCGAAAAAGAACTTTGTCCAATCACAGGCGATGTCCAACACATAAACGGAGTACCCGACTGCCTCCGCACCGTCACCTCTGAGGGCCCTCCCCGGACCCCACACCGTGCACAGTGTGCTGATGATCAGCACGAGAAGATTCAGCCCAAGAGCACTCGAGGTGGACACCACGAAGGCGGCCTCCAGGAACTCATCCTCTGTAGGTTCCAGGAGCAGAGCTGCATGGGGGGAAAAGCAGGAAGAGAGAAAAGAGACGTTTCTAATACACACACACACACACACACTTTTTTTTCTCTCTCTCTGTATCTGTCTGCCTGCCTCTGTCCCTCAACCTTACACATGCGAACTTACGCATCCACACGAAGAAGAACGCGATTCACAGAAGACGGCAGAAAACGACGCAGATAAAGCGAGTACCAAAATCACTGAGGAAGTCAGAGAAGGAGTGAGAGGGAGGGAGAAAGAGATAGAGAGTTGCCAAAACCAAAGTATCTTTGACAGCAACCCCCCACACACACACTCTGTTCCATACACAGGGCCACACCTGAAGAGGCGAAGGTCGCAAGGAACCCCGCGATCGACATCAGTTTGTCGAACACGGAGAGGTAGAAATCCAGCTCTGCCTGTCGAACATCGAGGGCCTTCAGATGGAATTCGGTCAGTACAGAGGCTTTGCCTGCTTGGAGCATTGTCTCTTTGGTTTGTTTGCTCGCAGACTGGTTTCCTGATTATCTCTCTGGATGTCTTTCCTGGATATGCAAAAGGAGTTATCCGTCTCCGAATCAAAAGTGGATTTTGAGGGCTTCACCCTGCAATCTTGCTGCCTGAAGGGACAAAAGATGGACTTATTTACAGGGACACAGCACACGCAAGAAGGCAGGCGGACACGCACAGCGGATCTCAATCATTTTGCAGCTTCGTTTCGGAAGCGGAAACAACACTGTCGAAAGAAGTGGGGAGGCTTTCGCAACTTTCTCAAACGCTTGTCCGTATTGAAGACAGCTACGAGATTCACAGGAATCACACTTCTGTAAAGCAGTAAAGGAAATGTTGCTACGTGGTCCTGGCAGTCCTTGCCGATTGAAAGTCGTAGACGTTACCAGCTGACTGCTCAGATCTGCTCCGTGCAAAAGATTTTAATAAGGAATGCAGATGAATGCAGCAGACTGTGACAAATGGCCCCGGAAAGCGTATAGTGTGGGACGGGCGGTGGGGTGCAATTTTTTTAAGTGCCCCACATCGGCGATTTCCGGGGCCAGCTTAGTCATGCAATGTCATGCATGCATGTCTCCCGATATTTCAGACTGAACAATATTGAACAATCGAAGTATCGATATATCGAAGTCACTGACAAGAACTCTTCATGCAGAGAAAGGCCATGATCGACATTGATCGACAGGCCAGCCGCACCAATTCCACAGAGCTCTAGCTGTAGGACCTGTGTGTATGCTGATTGTGCACAGAACTTTTCTCCCATGATGAGCCTGATGACTGACAGACATCTCTTCGTACTCTGCTTGCTGTGAATGACTGGTTCAATGTGCTTCGAGGTGAAGGGATGACGCCTTCGAGCGCTTGGGGTTTAGTCAATCATTTTCAGTCAGCAAGGTCGTAATGAGAGGTTGAATCAAGTCTGATGGTCCTTGTCGCTGAACCACGATGATCTTCAGCGTGCATCTGAATGACTTTTTGTATCAACAGGCGTAGCGAAAACCTGATCGATGCAAACCGAACTTGACAGTATGTTGAACCGTTGGATGGTGGTAGAGGACTCTCTGAAAGCACAATGCTGCCTCGGAGAAGACAAAATCCAATACAGGACTCCCTGTTGCCACACTCTCTGTCAAGAATGCGTCGACTTCTGCACCATCTCGAACCCCGGAAACAGCAACACTGCACAGACCCGTTGTCCGATTTGCAAGCAGGCATTCCACCAGGTGCGTGAGCAGATACTTGGTCGTTGTGGCGCTTTCTTCAGTTAGGCTTATTTGGGTCTCCCGTGTGTGGTTTTCGACCCTCTTTTTTGCCGAAACAGAAAATCCTTAGCATTCGCTGATCGCGAATGTCAATGCGTACTTCCTCTGTTTACTTCTCTCTTCTTCTCTGTCTGCCTGCCTGCCTGCCTGCCTGCCTGCCTGTTTGAAACGAAAACCAAAGAAAAAAGAAGTCATTGTGCCTGTGTGTGTGTCGGTTTGATCATGCAGGAACGGCTGCTCCCCATTTCTCCTCTGAACGCCATTGCGGAGATTTTCCGGAAGACACCAGAATTGAGAGCCGGAATCAGAGAAGCACTGGTGAGCTTTTATTCTTCGCTGCTTTCAATCCTCTTGCCTCTTTCTCTCCTGTATCTGCTGGTTGTCAAGTATTAATTCATTGCTTCTCTTCTTGCAATGTAAAGTCCGAGGAGCCTCTTCTGACGCCTTCCGCTTCTTCTCTCTTGGGGTCATCGTTTGCATAGGAGCGAAACGCTTTGCTGTCGGTTCCCTTTTTTGTCTCTGCAAGCTTTCCTTGCCCCAAAGAGACTCTCTTGTCGCCAAGGGGAACTCATGGAGCCTGTGATTTTGTTTTCGTTGGGGGGGGGTGGTTTGTTGTACGACCATGTCGCTCATCTTGAAGTCGACGTGTGACTCCTGTCTTGTTTCACTAAAAGTCGCTCTGGCGGCATGCTTGTGTAACAACAACACAGCGAATGCAAGAACAACAACACAAGTAGATCTACTACAGAGTCGCAAACTAAGTTTGCTGATCCAGCTGCTTCTGTATCATCCTGTGAGAATGCGTAGAAAGTCTGTGGGAGACACGAAACAGAGAAAAATGCGAAAATGGATGACTCAATGGTGTGCACCGGGCATCTGATGGTCTGCAGTCCGCCGCCGACGGGCAGGGCCAGCCTTCACCGAATCTTCAGCCGCCTCCCCCACGCCATCCCCCCCAACAACCGCAGCAGCCTGTGCAGAGCACGAATCAGCGAAGGGGAAGGGCACCTTGGGGGGAAGGACCTCCGCCGCCCCCCCCCTCCTTCTTTCCCACACCCCCACCGGGAGACGCACCTGCGTGGAGAACGCACGTGGCAGAGACTGGGAGTATGTCAAGAGGCCTACCCCCCAATCCGCAGTTCCTTCCCGTCCCGCAGGCGGAGCAGAGGGAGGAGATACGACTGCAGCTGGGAGGAGGGTGGGTTGAAAGAGGGGGTGTGGGAACTCGGGACCGACCGCGACTATCCCATCCCGCTTCCAGTCACAGCCAGGCCTCTCACACACAGCCGCCTCCTCGCTCAGCAAACGGTGAGGCAGGTCTCGCCTCTGACTCTTCATTTTCTCCCTTCTTTCCCCCTTGTCCTAACAACCCTCGGGCTTTTCCCACTGCCGGGACAAAAATTCTCCCTTGTCCTGTCAGGCAGGAGGGAAGAGTTGAGGGACCTCAAGAGGAGAAGAGGAGCCATGCAGCTGTTCCTGCGAATGGGGGACAGCGTCTCTGCGTTGGAGTAGCCCATCATCCACTAGCCGGGGGATGAAAGAAGAAGCCGAAGCGAAAGGGAGGGGGTCTCAAGACGAGGGGGAACGAGAGGACGAGGAGGAAGAGGAGGACGAGATGGCCTCATGTGCTGTGGAGAATCTCAAGTGGGGACCTCCGGGGTCGGTTTGCACATCTCTGTCTCTCTCTCTCTCTCTCTCTCTCTCTCTCTCTCTCTCTCTCTCTCTCTGTGCGTGTGTGTGTGTGTGTGTGGTTGTTCTTTTTGTCTTTTTGTACTTACATTTTCCCTTTGCCATCGTCCGTTTCTTGTCGTCTTTCTGTTTTTTTGTGTTTTTTTGTTTTCCGGGTCTGCTTTTTTGCTTCGTTCTGTCTCCTTCCTTCGCCCTTCAGTGCTGTTCACTGTGTGTGCAATCGCAATTCTCAGAATGTTCGTGCGTAGGTCTCTGTGTTTGTGGTCATCTCTCGGTCTTCCTTTGCCATTCTTCACCATTCTTCGTCCCCCTGTCTTTGAATAGAGTCTCCCTTCTCCTCTGTCTCTTCTGCCTGTCTGCGCGCCTGCCTGCCTGCCTCTCTGTCTGTCTGTCTATCTCTTTGTCTGTCTGCCTGCAGTTCAAATCTCTTCGCGCGCCGACTACCGGACTGGGCCGAAGAGGCCGACCTCATGGCCGTCTGCAGTCCTCACGCGCGGGTAATTGGGTGTTGTCTCCTCCGGCAGCGCACCTCCGGGGGATCTTCCAAAAACGTCGCCACGATCTGCACTCAGAGTCCTGCGGAGGCGCTCAAACTGATGCGGGCGCTGCGTGGCTTCGTGATGAAAATGAGCCCAAGCGACCCGAGGCAGCAAAGCATTCAAAGCAGTGAAGGTGCCCCGAAGCCACGAGAGATTCTCATCGGTCCACGACGGAGGGAACTTCTCCCTCTTATCTCGGCCACCCGGTCTGATCCGGAAAGTCTCGACTACCTTCTGTCTGTGGTCTGCAAAGGCCAAGACTCGTCCCAGGAGGGAAAGGGGAAGGAATGAATGAGGTAAGGGGGCAATCCCACGGGGTTGTTGGGGGTGGATGAAGTGGAAAGATCAAGATGAAAAGACAAGAAAAAGGAGAAGGAAAGTGGAGTAAAAGATTAAGAGAAACCGGACTAGTCCGATCGACGCACGCGCACACACTAGCTGCATATGATTTGCTGTGCAAGCAGAGAGAAGAGGAAGAGGAAAAGACAGAGAGCAGGGTTGGACTGAAAGGAAGCGGGTAAAGAAGAATAAGAGAGGGGTCTGAGGTGAAGTTTTCCTTCTACTTAGCTGCCCCGCATGCCGAGGTTTCGACAAGCGGCAAAAAAACTGAGATCGGTGTGTGTGTCTTGCTGGATGTTTGCCGGTCTCTTCACTTTTTTTTTGCACTTGCTCGTTGGGTTGGGGTAAGTACATTGAAGAGGCTTGTAGGGGGAGAGGACCTTTCTACCAACGTGGTCTTTAAGCTGTCTCTTTTTCCGTCGTTTCTCTCTCGTGTGTTTCTTTGCGTGTCCTCTCCTTTGCTTGATGTGTTTCTTTGCGTGTCCTCTCCTTTGCTTGGAGAAGGGCGGGCAGGCGAGTGCGTGAGCGAGGGAGGGAGGACATGGAGAGACAGGATCTTGATGAAAACGAAAATAACGGACGAAGTGTGCAGAGTAAAAAAGAACAGCCATCCCAGCGCTTGCGCTCTTTCAAACCTCCCAGCCTGGTCCAAATGCTAATTTGCATTGCATGGCTTTCTTCACACTTTCTCTCTTCGTTTCACACACGCTTCAGTTTCGCTCCCCTTCTTTCCTCTTTCCCTCTGGCCGTGCGTGCGTCCTGCAGATGAAAAGACAACAGAAGAGCACGACTGATGATTTTGTTTGTCTGTTTTTCTGCCTCTTTCTGTCTTCCTCTGTCTGTATGCATGTGCGCGTGTGTGGTAGATAGGAAGATACGTGAATGATTCCCGCATGTGAGAGTGCATGCACTTCTTCCCTTTCGTTTTTTCTCCCTTGACGTATATGTGTGTGTCTGTTTCTCTTTCACTCGCTCCCTCATTGCATTTGCATTGACTTGTTTTTGCGTCGCGCTTCGTGCTTTCATTTTCCTTATTTCGATGAATAGCATCATCTCATCGGGTGTTTCGGTGAATGGATTCATCGGGGAGGGCTGAGGAGAGAGAAAGACAGCTGTGGCGGAAAACCAGCGAGGGTGGGGGTTTGACAATAAGGTAAGGAAGGAGGGGGTGGAAGAATGTACTGGTTGAGCAGTTTCAAGACCGACACACCGATCGAAAGCGTCACGATTAGTTCGCGTCTCATGTGCACACGATCAATTTCCAGTCTGACTGCAGGAAATATCAGTAGACATCTCTCTTTCTCTCTCTCTCTCTCTGTGGGTGGGTGGGTGGGAGTGGGGTTGGGAGGTTGAATAAATATGTGTGGGGTGTGGTGGGTGTCTCGCCCCCCCTTTGTGTTTGTACACACACTGGATTGATTCCCTTTTTAAAATAATGTTAAGAGCAAGAGGGAGGGAGGTGACCCAGTCATTGCTTTCTCCCGTCAGGTGTTTACCATATGTAAATGTCATCCAAGGCAGCTTGATATGATGTGACTGCTTTCTTTCTTTCTTTCTTTCTTTCATTCTTACTGTCTGTCTGCCTGCCTGCATGCCTGCGTCTCTCCCTTTCCTTTTTTCTTTTCTTCCTTCCCTTTGTGCTCTCTGCCTGCCTTTCTTTCTTTCTTTCTTTCTTTCTCCCTTTTTTTCCCTCCAATCTTGTTTCCTTCCTTTCGCTTTTGCTCTAGTTCTGTCTCTCCCTCTCTTTCTCTTTTCTTGGGTCTCCATTCTTTCTTTCTTTCATTCATTCATTCATTCATCCATCTATTGATTCCTTCATTCATTTGCTCATTGATTCATTGTGTAGTATTTGTCGTCGGGCTCTTTGGTTCTTCCTCGCCATCATCATGCTCTCTCGTTTGGTTCGATGAATTCTATCTTCTCCTCTCTCTTTCTCTTTCTTTCCTCGCGGTAATGGTCCCTGAATTTCTCTGTTCAATGAGTTCATCTTTCTTCTCTTCCTTCTTTTCCTCACCACCATGCTCTTGCTGGTTGGTGCATCAATGAGAACCTCTCTTCTCTCTCTCTTCCTTGCGTCCTTCCTTTCTTCCCTTTGCTTTTGCAAGTCGATGCTTTTCGTCCACGCTCACCTCCCTTCCTGCCCACTCAATCAAACGCTCGGTGGTGAAAATCGAATGAGAGCTCCAACCCGTCGTTTCGATCATGCGTGTGCACTGGGTGGACCCCCTGGTCCTCTCAGAAAAGAAAAACTACCGAATCAACTAATCCCCTGGCACCCCTTCCATCTGTCACTGATCCGTGAAAGAGAGGACGACCTCGGCCGTCCTTGCGAAGGACGGGGATGCGCCACCCTCCCTCTCCGTTTGTTTCCCTCAATTTACCTTTCTACTACCCATTTCCCCAATGTCTTTCTTCCTTCTTTTCTTCCTCGCGATGATTTGACAAGTAACTTTCAAGCTGACTCGTTTCCCCCTTTCCTCAACTCTCTCGTTTCCCCCTTTCCTCAACTCTCTCGTTTCCCCCTTTCCTCAACTCTCTCGATCGATTGGTGAAAGACAACAGACGGACGGAGCGACTCGATCATTCATGTGCGAATGAGAGCCTGGTAAGAGGACCGCTCATTCAATCCTCCATGCAGTACATAAGTCACGAAAGGTGCAGACAGCCACACGCGCATTCACGCTTACACTCACGAAGAAGTCTTGTACACCCTCACCGCATCCATTCAAGCAGCAAGTCATTGAAACGAAACAGTTATTTGCAAGCAATTTCAGGAAAGCGACCACTTCCAGCCACTCATTCTGTCAGGCGCGGTCATTGGCACGCGTCAATTGTCCCGTTTGAAACGGTTTTGATTCAGTCAGTGCTCAATGAAGAGGTCGTAAATGTGTCGCTCAATCAGGAGTATGTGGTATGTGCTATAGA
Source organism: Chromera velia (assembly GCA_018398765.1). Taxonomy (NCBI): domain Eukaryota; family Chromeraceae; genus Chromera; species Chromera velia. The sequence continues at coordinate 31,383 of JAHBMJ010005898.1, read as the reverse complement.
AGACGCCGTTATAGACGCTGTTCAAGACGGCTAAGTCAGATTTGTCGTCATACCGAAAGCAAACAATTGAATTACATAAAACAGTTTACAGATTAAAAGTTAAACTTCAATTATAATTAATTAAGCACCTTAATTTAAAATTTAATGAGTGTTCAATTTGGTGGAGCTTACCGTGGCTCGTGGGAGGTCTATTGCTAGCCTGAGGTCTATATATTGTTTTGAATGTTTGTAAATTAATTAGCGGTTTTCACTAATTAACTGCCATCATTCGGCGCCATGCTCTAAAGACGTTCGCGCTGCTCTACATGAATGAGTTAATGAAGGTTGGCTTTGCTATTGTGGGGTTGTATTCCCCAAAACATAAAAAAATAAACGATCTCAAAAACTTTTTCTGATATAACGTTTTTTTTTAAGATGGTGCTACATGGTAGTTCATAAGACATACAAACTAACAAACAAGTTTCAAATAATTTTAAAAGAATGTATCACCTCCATCTGGCATGTGTGCTTAAGACTAAAGCATACTAAAGCGAAGGGGCCGCCTAGTCTTGCAAGCCTTCAAATGCTCCATTGCAGCCCCATGGAACCTAGGTTGCGTAACGAATTTCTACATGGCATGCTGGATTAGCCAGAGCCTAAGAGGTAGCTCACCAGCTTTAACCTAACTCATAATGTTACTCATTCATTCATTCATTCATCAATCTATGCATGATTACAACGATCTGTTGCATTTTAAACCGCATGTTGCGTACTTGAGTAAAGGAGCTAGCTGAAACCTCTCACTGCCACTTAGCTATAGCTGATCCGCTCGAGCGCGGGTGATCCGTTCTGCCAGACTTGTTTCCCCGCGCGCAAGGCGCGCGAGCTGACTTGCATATTTTTTCTATTAATATTTTGAAGGGCAAATTTAAACCGAAAAAAGCCATGATCGATATAATACAGACCGTATAACAGACGTGCGTATACGTCCAATTAACATGTCGATCGAGTCTTTCTTACATGGAGAGTTCATCGTTCAGGGACTGAAGGCCCTGCAAGGAGCCACAGACAAGCAAACTGTTTTACCAAGAGCTCCTGCACCCTGTCTGTCAATGATCGTGACTGAATGGACCTCAGTCTCATATACACATGCATCCCACACAGCGACAAAAACAACGGGGAAACAGAAGCATCATATACAGATAGAAAGTGCGACTCGAGTCCCCTGCTTCGGGCCTCGGTGACCAAAAGCCACTGATTTGAAGCGGGCGTCATTTCTTGTCACAACAGAAACTGGGAGCTTCAGACCTCATGCAAGATCCTCGAGGGTCGGTGTGTTGTCTAGTCAGGTGCATGGATCGAGAGACAATAATTAATACTGCATGAGCATCTCTCTGAATGAAAGCTGCACGTTGTTTCTACTCTGCCTGAGCTGACAGTCCCGTCCAGGACACTTGTGTCGTGCGTGATTCTTTGCTTTTGTGCATAGAAGCGACCGATCACGACTGCCGGTTCTCTGAATGAGCGGGGCGTACGGAAAGAGAGAGAAATGCTGAACTGCATGTGGGTATGCTTGTTTGCGTGTTTGTGAAGTCTTGGTGTTGCCGCATGCAAGAAATCCCCCTTTCTCACTGCAATCTCGTCCTCTCTTTTGTTTTGACAGCAGACACTGCTCCCGCCTCCTCTCCAACTTTCTGACGGCAACTGTCTGATGCTGCTTTTTTTCAGAAGGATTTGTGAATATTCTGCTTGTGCGTGTATTTCGGACAGTTTATTCACACATGCATTACTGAGGCACCCTCCAAGGAAGCAACTGTCGTGCGTTTTTCTCTCTCCTTTTTCCGCTTCCTTTCTTGTTGTGTGGGTGCAGCTGGAGTCCCTCTAGGGCTGCTGCTGGGTGGGCCCCCTACTCTTCCGAGTACAGAGGCCTGACGGACCCCCGGGACCTGATGACAACCGGCCTCCCTCCCTCCTGTAGCTTCCTTGACATCACCAACGACCCAAGAGGGGTGCCCACAAGCGTCAGTGCGACCCTCACGCGCCCTCTGTGGGGGGGAGGGGGCATGCCGGGGCCCAACCTGATGGGGGACATGGACACAGGACAACATATTGATCCGTACGGATTCTCTGTCGGAGGTCCCGCAAAGCAGGATTTACACAGTTACCCTGCTGGTCTGGACCCCCATGGCCTGGTTCCGGACCCTCTTTTCTCTCGTGTACCTGTTGACACCCTCCATGCTAGGCCGGGACTAGTAACACCCCCCTTTCCGAAGGCTCCCCTGTCCTCGGAAGACCTCCTGGTGGCTGTGCGACGCCGAATGTTGCAGAATGGGGGGGGAGGGGGGGAAGTGGATGGCTTCAGAGGCATGGGGGGGTTGGTTCCGTCCCCTCTGGGCCCCAGAGACGGGAACATGAGTGGAGAAAAGAGGAACTTCGCGTTGCCCGATGGATACAAATTCAAATTGGCGCCCCGACCAGAGGGGGGGCATGGGGGGGCAGAGGGGGTGGGGATCTCCCCCTCGTCTGTGAATGTGGAGCTCTTAAAGGTGGGTGACGAAATTGCGCATTGATTTATATGTGTGTCTGTTGAAGCAATGACCTGCAAAGACTGTGATTGTGGAAGTTCTAAAGACAACTGACATGTTAATCTTGCTTGACTTTTTGCTTTACTGGTCTGCAAGCGAATGAGCGCACAAATCGACTGATCCCTGTTCTGTGTTCGTGAGCCGTTCTCTACGAATCTTCGTGTGTGTGTGTGTGTGTGTGTGTGTGTGTGTGTGTGTGTGTGTGTGTGTGTGTGTGTGTGTGTGTGTGTGTGTGTGTGTGTATGTGTGTGTGTGTATAGGGGTGTGTGTGTGTGTGTGTGTGTATGCATGTGTGTACGTATGCGCGCGTACACACCTGGCTTGCTGAAGTAAAGAGTAGTCACTGCAATGACTCGCGCGTGTCTTCCGTGTGTGCAGGAGGAGAACGAGAGACTGCGACAAAAAATTCTACAGATGCGAGCAGAGAAGCACGCAGAGAAAGCCGAGTATGGTCCCTCGGGAGAACTGCTGCAGAGGAAGGCCGACTGGCTGGCCGAGGCTCTTTACAGAGTGGCTGCGTTAGTCGTGGAATGCGGGGGGAAGGTGAACATTCCTGTGGGCAAGATGGCCCCTTTGTCCCTGTCGGAGGATCTGGTCACTCCTCTCATGGCCCTCTTGAAGCAAGTACAGGGACACGACGAACGGTCAGTCTGGTAAAAAAGTTGGATTACACGGCAAATGATCTGAAATGGGCTCGTGCATTCTCGTCTTGGTCCGGTTGCCGAAAAGGGCGCCGCCTCGTTCTGCTCTTTTTCAGACAGAGACTTTTTCTTCGGGAGTCCTCTGGGTGTAATTTTGGAGAGAGGTGGAAAAGGTCGTGCACGAATTAGGTTTGTGTCCTTTAGAGGGATCCAGATTTCCTCACCCACCCCGTTGAAGTATTGATTTTTGCCAGCGGCACTTCTTTTTCATCAAATTCACGCGAGGAGACGGTTTCTTTTCTCAGTGACCTCTTTTGCTGGGCCCTTTCTGATTGCTGTGGGTTCCTTTCTTCACTCTGTGCATCCATCTGTCTATCTGTCTTCCTGCAGAATTGCTCAAGCCTACGAGAGACTGAGGCTGCTGAACGTGACTCTTGAGGGAGGAGACATCGACTCAGCAGGATTTGTTGCGGGAGGTAGGTCTGACGGAGTTGTAGAGCAATGTGACTCTTTTTCTTTCTTCATGTTTGCGTGTGCCTCGCTTCTTCGCTGCTCTCTTGACATAAGGAGAAGAAATTCCTGTCTGAACGAGATGCTCGCTTCTCCTTCTAGATTGTTCAGCGGAGAGTCTTGGGTAATGCACTCCACCCTTTGGTACTCGCGCCCCTGTCCAAAGCAGTCAGCAGACAACGTTCTTTTCTGTCACTTTTGCGTTTGCAGAGACGCGTGAATTTCGACCTGGGGGGGAGACTGAGCTCTTCACAGTGAGAGGAGCGGCAACTGACAGGACACGATGGGCGACCCCCCCACGAGTTGGACGGGAGCAGCAGTGCGGTCTTGTGATTCGGGCCTCTCCCGTTCGTCCTTCTCGGTCCGTCACGCCCTCCTTCTCCCCTTTCGGAGCAAGGGGCCGAGCTAAAATGGCGACAGGACCAAAGGGGGAGGAGACGGATCGGGGCCGAGGGGCGGCGTTGGGGTATGGGTCTGCCGTGGTTGTTTTGGAGAACAAGAGGGAACAGGAGATTCAGAGGGCACGGGAGGAGGAGGAGAGGCAGAGGGCGGAGGCGCAGAGACGACAAGAGGAAGAGGAACAGGCAAAGAGCGCGGCGGCTTTCCGAAGAAAACAACTTGGGAGTGTCTTCTCTGCAGGAGGAGGGATGGCAGGAATGGTCATTCGACTAGTCGTTGGTTTGCTTGGAGGAGTTCTGTCTTGAGCTTTTGTGTGCATCTTTTGTTCGGTTTTTTGGCGGGTTTTTCCCTTCGCTTGTGTGCCGGTTTGCTTGTCCGATGTCTGTTTGTTTCGACGTCTATTCCCAAATTCGCTGCTTTCGAGTGAGGCAGATTTTCGGCCGATTTTTGCCGTTCTCGGGTTAAGAAGGAACTGGTTCTTTTCCAAGCAGAGGACTGAGGGCAGCGCAGAGCAACCGGTGCACAAATAGACTGAATGGATCAAACACAAAGAAAGCTCATTGGGTCCAGCCAAATCCATGAGAGATTATTCAGTGCGTGGGAACAGAAGTTCCATGGGAGTCTTCTGTAATCCATGCATGTCGTAATTTTACTTCAGTGTATTCGAACAATCAAGTCCCTCGATCAGTCTTTTGATCTATCAACCTGCTGATGCATTGCTCTCTTGGTTGCAGGGAGCCAGAATCCGGGCGAAGCTCTCGAAGAGAAGCACCATTACAGACGCAGCAGAAGGACAAGAAACGATTGTGACCGAGGTCAGGAGCTGAGAGACATTGGAGGGAGACGAAAACAAAACAGAACAAATAGACAAATAAGCAATCACGCAAATATTCTGAACGAAGTGTCACAGATCGGACAACAGCTGACCGTCTTTTTCTTGTGAAGCATGAATTCGTTGATGACGCTTCCTGTATCTTTCCTGGACATTAACGAGTGACATTTACAAGTTGGACGCTGTCAAAGAAATGCACGTTTGTGTTCGGATTCCCAGGTCGGCTTATTTTTTCTTATTCAGATAGAAGGAGACTTTCTTTATTTGGCCAAGCCACCTTTCAGTAGACATGCCTGTACACTTCTCTCTCTTTTGGTCTGTTCTTCCCGTCACGATCATCTCTGCAGGTTGCAACCACACCCGCTGGTCCGGCCTCCCCCCCAACTTACTCCCCTGAGCAGACGCAAAGAGGGCGCAAGTCCACCATCAAAGGCAGGCCCCCCTCCTACTCTATCGCCCCTCCCTCCGCACCGTTCCATCCTGGTGCAGCAGCAGGAGGGGGAGAAGGAGGCAGGCCCCCTGCCTATTCGGTATTCGAGCCCTCGCACCGTCCTTTTGGGCCTTCAACAGCAGAGCGAGACAGGAGATCGCCGCCCCGGTCTGCCCGGAGAAGCCCCCCTGGAGGAAGGGGGGGCAGAGGGAGGAGGTCACCGAATCCTAGGGGGGGGGGGAGGGGACAGAGAGGCGGTTCACCTTCTAGGGGTCGGGGTGTGAGCAGAGGGAGGGGTGGGAGTCCACAGGGGAGGGGGCCGAGGGGAGCGAGGGGGGGAAGGGGTGGTCGTCGTTATTGAGGGTGCAGCTCTGAAAGCTGCCTCGTTGACTAGACAACAGATGGCTTGATGGATGGAAAGATAAAACGAGAAGAGACGCCGTCCGCTCATGCAAATACAGAGGAAGAAAGGTAGAGAGAGACAGATATACAACTGCCCAGGCAATGTCTCTGTGCAGCCCCTAGTCACTCTGTCAGACATCACTGACACTTTAGCTTTTGAGCATTTTACAATCGGTGTGTCAGAAATCCTAGCTCGCCTCGGATCATCCCGTAGAGAGACGAAGACCTCTGTCGTTTATTGTAACAATGTCTCTCGACGGTGGATCAGCGAAGAAAAAGGGAGCGGAGGAAGAAGAAAGGAGAGAAAGAAAGATGGAGGGCAGTTTAGAAGGCCAACAAACATGCAGCTGATTCACTGATTGAAGGTAAATTCAGATAGCCACTAGCTCATCAATGTGATAACGTACGATTTTCTTGCATGCATATAAATCTAAATCATATTTATGTCTAGCATTTATATGATGTGAATTCTTCTACTACTACTCTACAAAAAAGTTAAAAAATGTTAGAAATATGTCAGAAATATCTAGAGAAATATTATATTAAAAAATTTTACTAAGAAATTTTATTTAAGAAATCTGGACTACGTTTGATTCAAAAATGCAGGTTTGATTCAAAAATACAATTTTATGCAAGTTTGATTTTGATTAATATTCAAAAATGTGTAAACAATTGTATAAACTATAGTGTTTAATTTGTTTTTTTAAAAATATTTTTTAAAATAACATATCAGCATAACTCTTCATGTCAAAATAATTTGAAATCTATGCAACCTATTAAATTCGACCTGAACCACCTATGAGCTCTCCATATCTCTCCATGTCTTTCTACGACCTTGCTTTATCCGTTAGGCTTGGTTGATCATCACTCCGTCTATCCGAGTGCTGCCGCTGCCTGGCTGCCGCTGCCCCTCCCTCGATGCTCACTCTTCGCACCTCTCCCCTGGTGCTTTGCAAGCATCCGCTGGCTGCTTTGTGGTGTGCTATTTGCATTCTTGCCCTCATGTATGCGCACACCTGCCCGTATGTCCTATTCTACTTGAGACTCACATGATGCGCCACCTACACAGTTGTTTTAAGAGTTACCACCAAAACGTACAGTGTTGTTTGACTGTTAAAATTACAGTTAAATTGGTGTAACACAACCTAAATAGACTAATTAGGCACTTATCTTTTTAAAAAATACATATTGCACAAACTTTATAATCAAACAACACTTTAAACAACACTGTACGTTTTGGCGGTAACTCTTAAAGTAACTGTGTAGCACCACCTTCTTTAGGAACATCTCGGCATCCTTTTCGAGGGCCCTATCTACACTGCTGACGAAGGACATGAAATCATATAAAATTGTACCCCTTGTCCCTGTATGGCTCGGCATATTGCTCCTTTTTCCCTATGCCAGAGTGGCTGACCGGGTAAGAACTTTCAGCCAGTCACCCTGTGCATAGGAGGCGGCTTGGGTGTTAACTACCCTTGTGTCTAGGATTGTTTGCCTCTGCCTTGCACTGAAAAGTCTCCGTAGAGGGCCGGTAGGCCCAGCACCTCTCCCTCTGCCATCACTACTGGCTCCTCCCTCCCTACTGCGGCTAGTACTGTCAACGCGAACGCCAGCTCTGCAAGGTCACAGCATGCCTGGTTTACCTCGTTCTGGACCTCATTGTGTCTCCTCCTGAAATGTTCCGCTCTCTTGCAGTTGAGAGCGTGCTGCAGCCCCCAGCTGCCCCCACACCCCTCGCAATTCCTCTTGTTTCCCTGCGCCTTGAATTGGTAGCGCAGTGTAAAGACATCTTGGAACTCTTCTGGGCTGAGGAGCATGTCGTCCACTTCTTGCGGAACCACAATGAGCGTTTAATTCATTATGGTTTAAATCATAATTATTGACGTCATAAATGGTCCAGGAATGGAATATGTTACTAGCTTGCGTTTAGAGATTCGAATTAATAGGGAAAAATACTATAAGGGACTTAAAGGCTTGTAGACGAGTTTAAATAATGCTAAGAAATATGTTATACCGGTGGTAATACAGGTCTTTATATATTTTGAAGTTATTAAATTTCATTTTGAAATTGTGAAGCGGAGTCCAAGTCTATGCGTAGACCCTTATTCCGCTGTCTTTAAATGATTTCCCACGATTCTAAGTACATCGTCTCAGCTTTTCTGTTGGGGGTCTTCTTTTTTAGGCCATTAACTTGGAAGTTGCAAGCGAACTCTTAATCTTTCGTTTTACAAGTCTTTTTTACAGAAACATAGTCTTCTGATGTGTTTATAGTGTCGTCTTGGCAAGTGTACCAATTCTGTGGTTGCTTCGACTTCTTTCATGTTTTTTTCAACGATGGGCAGATCATTGTGAAAACGATCTCAAAACAACTTTTTCGAGAGGGGCCGGGATGAGAACAGCTTCCTGATGTTTGTGTAGTATGGATGTCCCGCTGCGAGACATTCTTTCGTCGCCGCCACCTTCTTTCTCAGTACGATGTTTCAATTTTGTTTTTATTTTCAATTTCGATGTTTCTCCTTCTTCTCCACCTCTTCCCCTTTTCACATCCTTTTGTTCTTCATGATCGCCTCGAACTCTGCGTCCGTCATCGGGGTGACGTCGTCCAGTGGGCGGGTGGGGGCGCTGTGAGAGGCAGAAGTGTCGGCAGATTTTTCCGCCTCTGCTCCAGAACGCTTGGACAACAGGGGGGTGGGCGAGGAGGCGTAAGCAGGCTTGTCTAGGTATTCGTAAGGGAAGGGTGCGGGGCCGGCATCTCTCTTTCTTGATGCGGTTGCAACAGAGTGCGCAGGACTGTCGTGAAGGTCTGTGGGTGTGGCCGACGTTAGGTCTCTGACGGGTTTGTGAAGAAAGGTCTGGCCGTAGGGTGCCGTGGCTCGGGTGGGGGTGTCGAACCGAGTGTCTGTGGTGGAGGGAGTAGAGGAAGATGAAAAAGGAGGGGTCCGGGGACTTGTAAGGGTGGCGTGGGCTGCACGGAGATGTGAACGAATGGATAGATGTTAATAAATGAGTGGGTGCACGAATGAATAAACAGGGAAGGAAGGAAGGTAGGTAGCGAGGGAGCAAACACAAGATTTTTGCAAGACACTTGATTCTGTTTTGTCTAAATGTCTTACAGACTTCTCATGTTTTGCACCTCTGGTGGGCGTTGCCACGGAGATCGAATGCGTAGAGTCCGAGAAGAAAAATCCATTCAAACGAAGGACAGTTGGGAGCTCGCAAGAAAGGCACTTTTGCGAAGGATGGATTGAGGCAGAGAGGCAAGCAGAAGCGCAGCTTTAGGGAATGACTGACGTTTGAAGTGGAAGGTGTGCTTGTGAACTGCAGAGAACAGGACGGGACCGCAAATAGGGAAGGAAAAGCAAATCGTGCAGTGATGGCCAAGGACAGCCTATGACATGCATCTAGACATTTCGCCTCATGTAGAAAAGGGCGAAAACACCCGTTGCAGGGGATTCAAATGCCTTTGTGGGGAGACTGATCAAGAGAAGCATAGACTCCTTTTCACTCCAAACTCAAGTGGCATGCACGGAACTCCCCTACTCCTCCTTCGTCCTTGTCTGTCTGTCAGACAGTCTGTCTCTGCCTTTCTGTAGCCCCGTGGTTCTTCATTCAGCATCTCTATTTGCGTGTGTGGGATTCAGGGACTCTCGCTTCATTTCAAAAATACGGGACGAAGCTCACTGACTGAAAAGAGAAGGTGATCTGTTCTCTCAGTCTTGTAAATGGGACAGCCTTTCACCCTTCGTGTGTTTTTTACCCCTTTTACTCCTCCCGGGACTGACTGTAGTGGGTTGTGCTGAAAGCTGCATCACCAGACACATGCAATAGAGGGAAAACAAGGATAAGTCATGCTCGAATGTAGAGAGCGCAGCTTCGCAGAACGGTCTTATGCACCAATTTGAGAATACAAAAAGAATGCATGCCAACCAATAAGCAAGAAGAAGAAGAAGAAAAAGAAGAAGAAAAAGAAGAAGAAGAAAAGAGGAAGAAGAAAAAGAAGAGGCAGGCCTTCAGGATCGATGCGGGACAGATACCGAACGAAATAGAGAGAATCAATGTAAGTGACAGACCGTAAAGAAGAATGTAAAAAACTCAATCAACTACAAAAGGAAGCCCGAGAGAGACAGAGAGGCATCTTTTTCCGCACAATTAAGCACGACAAGATAGAAGAGGCAAACAGACCCACCCGGAGCGTGGAACACGTGTACTGCAGGTGCTGCGGCAACCTTCAAGACTGGAGGCTCCACTGTGGCTGCACTCATGGTGTTTGTTGAGAGGAGAGAGAGAGAAACAGGACAGGAACGCGCGGGAAGGAAGGGATGAAATTCAGGTGCCGTTGGCAGTAGGCGGCAAGGGAAGTTTCCAAGCGAGAAAGCTCATCAAAGTGTCTTGACATTCGCCGTCAATTGAAGAAGCGTGCATACTGTGTTTTTTATCGAGTCACTAGAAGGGTGCAGATTCTCTTCCTTTTTCGTGCCTTCACATGACTCTCATCGGGACTTCAAAGCGATAAGGAACACTTTATAGGATCCGCGTGACTGCATATGCCCTTGATCACTTGCCTAGAAAGTGGGATGGCCGCCTCTCTTTCTCGAAAGCACCCTCACTCAGACGCAGATACTTAAAGAAGGCAACTGACTTGGCATAGTCACCACCGTGTGTGTGGTCGTTGGGTTGACTGGGATGGCGGCGCCAATAGGGGACTTGGCTGTTGAGCTGGTGATCACGTGAGTGGTCGGAAGGGTTTCTCCCGGATCCCCAGGCTGGTGCACGACCGTTGTGACCTCGTGGGATAGGCCGTCGGATGAAGTTGTGGTGACAGCCGTGGCCTTGGTGGAAGTGCTGAAGCGTGCAGGCTTGTAGCGGTAGATGGGGGGTGAGGGGTGTGTGACAACAAGGGGGGTGGGATGGACCAGAGTGGTGGTCTGCATGGGGGGGTAGTCGGCTGAGGGCAGGGTGGGGGTGGCTGTGAGGGGATCTGCCATGATCGGGACTGCAGCTGTGGGCAAGGCTGCACAGAGAGAGAGAGAGAAAGAGAGAGAGATGCATGGGTGAAGGAGCGTGAGGATGGATGTGTGGATGAATTGATGAATAGTAAGGGGAATAGCAACGCAGACAGCGTGAAAGGAAATTTCAACGCCAAAATACAAAGGAGCCAATGATTGACGAAAAAGACTACCAAAGTGTGACGAGAGCCCGAAAGACTGGCTCTTTAAAATATTTGTCCACGGCACACAGCCACAAAAGTGGAAATTTGTTCTTCTAAATTGGGTCTGTACAGGATTCGTGCAGGAATATTAAAAGAAAAACTCTGACTTACCGGTTTCCAGTCCTCCGGACAGTGGGATCACTGCAGGTGCAGTTGGAGTGGGCACGACGGGAATTGTGGTGGTGGTGGTGGTGGTGACGACAGCGGGGCCCGCAGAGACACCGACAGGGTCGAGGAAGGGGGTGTCGGAGGAGACGGCAGTGATGGGAGGAGGGGAGGGGGTGTCGAAGAGGGGGGTGATGGGGGTGCCATCGGGGGCGTAGGAGACGGGGTCAGGAGGGATCGCGTAGACGGGAGCGTAGGGGGATGGGTAGGTGTAGGTGGGGACAGGGGGGGTGTTCAACTCGCCCCTTGCAGCAGCTGCAGAAAAGAGAAAAGGCGGGGGTAACATGCAGTTGATGAACGAATGCGTGCAGGTTCATGTAGTGTGCGCAGACAGAAAAAGTCAATTAGCCGGATAGAAGAAGCGACGGTGTGCTCCACTCAGCTTATGTTCTTGGAAGGGAGTGAGTAAGAAGTCCCAAGGATGCCGACGGACCTTGTTGCAAAGGTCCCAAAAGACTGTCGACGTGCACCTGCTGCATCGTGTTTTCGTCCTTGAAGAGGTCGTTGTCAACATCAAAGACGGACATCCCGCCGTCATCTGGGTCGTCGGCTGCATCAAAATTGCATGGGAGATTTGTATGCAGTCATGCGGACAGGGTATTCATTGTGTAAATAGATGTTTGTTTTTGGGACTCTAGAGAGTTGCGGACGTTGGTAAAATCGCTTCGTCTTATCTTTTTCATGAAGCACTCAGGATGTGAGGCAGAAAGATTTTGGTGCAAGAGGTGCTGAGCTGCAAGAAAGACAAAATGACTGTTCGACTCTCATCGAGAAAGCTGCCAAGTAGGAACCGCGTATGTTCATCCAAGTTGACTCCACGTGCACCAAAGAGCAACGAGAGGAAGGCTAGCTCAAAACCAAACATGCTCGAGCTTCAAGCCTCGCACCAGAATGTATGCAGAGGGAAGCGCGCCTCTGTCTTCAACTCTCAACACTATGCATCTGGCTCAGGCAGTCAGTCCCTTGCTCCCTCCCTCCTTCCTTCCCTCTCTTCAACCCTCCCTTGTTCCCTCACTGACTCATTCTGAATTCTGGCTCATCCTCTCCCGTGATCACCGCAGGAGGAAGGTCGGGGGAGGGGAAGGAGGAAGGAAAGGTGGGAAAACCCCCGCTGGGCTCCTGGCTGTCGGAAGTGGTCTCGTCTGCATTCATTCATTTTGTTCATGACATTTTTCGCTCTGTCTGCGTTTGGTTTTGCCGTTTCCTTAGTTTTCTGGACCTCATTCCACTTGAGACGTGCGTGCTGTCCTTGGTTCGTTGGTGCACTCCTCTCTCCATCCGTCCATCCATCCATCCATCCATCCACCCATCCATCCATCCATCCATCCATCTATCTATCTATCTATCCATCTTTCCTTTCTTTGACTAAGTGATTGAGAGATGCTTTCTATTTTTAATGTGACGCTTTCATGGGTCAAGGGTGGAAGGAGGAGAGGATAGAACCTGTTGGGAAGGAAGGAAGGAGAGTGCATGCAAAGCAGAGTGCAAAAGACATGCAGAAAGAAAAGCTGGTCATGCAGGAAGGAATAAGAGGATCTGATTATACACCTCCTGTGCGTAGGAAGGAAAGGAATTCGAAAGAAGAAGAAAAGGATCACAAAAAAGTCTGCAAAAGTGCAACTTTCCTATCTCGTCGTTCACTCTCTCTACGAAGAAACAAAGGAGGGAAAGAGCGAAGTGTAAAGAGCGACTGACCAGGAAATGCGAGAGGAGGAGTAGGAGAAGGAGATGCGGGGTAATCTCCTGTCTGCAGTCCGGATACTGAGGAGGGCTCCGAGTCGTCTCCACTTATCGGCTTGGCGGCCTTGGCTGCAATCAACAGATGCGTATTCGTGCTGTAAGTGCATACAAGAGAAAGGAAGTACGCGAAAGCGTTTCTCTCGAGGCATGGAAAAAGGAAATGAACGAAGAAGGGAGAGAAGCACGGGTTTCTGGCTTCAGCCGGCCTCTATCGTCTTTTCTTCGCTCTCATTTCTCGCCATGGACGAGCACACGGACATGCCCACACGTGCTGAATGACTGTACTGTGTGTACACGTGCATCACTGTGTGGGCAGAGAGTTGCACACACTGGTTTCTTACAGAGCAGAAGTTGAGTGGCTATCGGGTGGCCAGGATACTCTGGTCATTGATGGCTAAAACTCGCGGAACAAATGGGACAAACACCACCGAACAAGAGACAAAAATACACACAGGCCCTTGCAGTGTTGCCTCCCTCACGGACTTACAGGGTTCCACAATGGGAATTTGGGAGAGTCCAACGACAGGCATGGGGACGTCTGCAGTCAGACAGCCAGGCAGGATACATTCCTCCATCGATCAGACAAATGAAAGATTGATTGATCCAAATCAGAACACCGCAAATGGCCTTCAAGGGAGGGGAGATAATACAAAGACAAATGTGCAGACGTGGAATCACACAATATTCACACCATCACATCCCCATCTGCCGATTTTCAGGCACCCGGTGCAAACACACGTGAACTTCCCCAACAGAGAGAAGACGCATGCTTATGAGTAACCATGCATGCTCACACACGAGCCAATCTCTCTGTATGGCAAAGGAATGACTCCATAACGGAGTGACAGAACGAAGGCCACCCGACTTACCCCCAGCATTGGACCCGTACATGGAATTCATCGCCAGGGTGTCTGTCTCTCTTAGTCCGGCTGCAAAGAGGAAGAAGACACGCAGAGGAGAAGGGGAAGAGGAGCAAAGGAGGTCAATTGACCATCGGAAGATTTCATTGTCGTCTCCAGGCACTCGACGTGAAGAGACCGAATCCGGAGGAATGCGGTGACAATCGATCGGGAGGTGTACAAGAAGAAATGCAAATATGTAATGGAAGAAAACATAAATGACATAAATTTCCAAAAAGTGGATGGGAGATTGCTGGACACTCGTTCAGCCGTCCACGTTCGACTCTTGTGCACTTGCATCATGTCAGACCTAGCAAAGCATGAGCTTTGTTGACGCACACACCTGCGTTGATGTCTTTGGCAGCATTTTCGGGAGCACCGAAGGCTGCAGACAGGAAGGAAGAACGGTTGGACGTGCTCCCCAATTCATGCTCCCACCCACTTTTCCAACATGACACATGAAGTGAACAGTGCGCATGTGACCCTCCGAGGAGAGAAGAATTGTCGTTTCTTGATACATCCCAGTGGTTTGGTTCTCTTCCCTATGTCTCGCTTCGTTGTGGAAAAAATCACAGGAAGGGCTCCGTTGGGAAAGAGACCGAGAATCGTTGGGAGAGACCGAGAGTGCATCCAAAGAGCAGCCGGGAAGAGGACTCAAGTCAGCCAATTGGAAAAGTAGAGCAGTGCGCGTTTGTTCAAGTAAGGCTGTTGCAGCTGAGAATTGTTTTTTTAGTCACCAGTAGACGACGCGCATCGAATGCAGATGCCCAAGTAAGCAAATACAGAGGGCCAGCAGAAAAGCAAAGACAGAAAAGGGAAGAAAGGCCTTTTGCACGCAATTCCGAGAGAAAGAGAAGGATGAAGAGAGAGTGAGCGTCCAGCCCACAAAATCTGTGCAGAAGAAGGTCTGCTTCCTCTCAGACTGACACACTGAATTGACTAGCTGACTGACGTTCATCGGAGAACCAAGGATTCTCTTCGGGAGAGGCCGTCACCGGAGTCACTGCATGCATCAGAGAGAGCACCCGCGCGTGCGCATACAGAGAATTCCAAAGACCGGGTCTGAAACTTTACAAATGATGGACATGAAAGAGCATTCGTGCATTCAGAGGGAAGGCATGCATATATGCCCATGCACATTGACGGAAACCTCAACAGCATGCATGCATGCATGGACCCATGGGATCAACGAGCATGTAGGAAGATACTTCAGGAGAGAAAAGAGGGATGTCAAAGGTTCGCTGCCTAATCATGACAGACTTCTTGCAAAGAGTCAAAGCTGCCAGACAGAAAGACAGACAGACAGACAAACGGAAGGACTGACAGTTGATGGAGGGAGCCGGGGACCCCAACGCGACCAGAGTCCCGAACCCGAAGGCACAAAAGAGCTTCTGCATCTTGATTGATTTTCTCTTGATCTGTTTGATCTGTTTGAGCTGTCCTCGTGCAGACTTACAAACCAGTCAGTCCGCAGTCGTTCTCCTTTCTCAGTTGGACTCTCCCTTTCTGAGTGGTCTCAACTTAAGATCGTTTCTCTTCTCAGTTGTATCTTCACTTCTCTTGTTAAGGCCTAATGGACAGACAGATGATGCTTTGCGCTCACTCTTGGAACCGAAAATGAACTGTAGATTGAGAAGTGACTCTTACAGAAGTCTGCCAAAAGAAATAAGGTACCTATACCACGCTTGCATGCATACAACGCATGCAGCCAGGCAAAAAACCGATACGCGATGTCCATACCGATACATACGGTGCATGGCTCTGACGCACGCGCGCAGGTTTCGCGATTTGGCGTATAGACGGACGTTACAGCTAGCCTGAGTATCGATTCATCATTGCCTGCATGTATATATTACTCTACTGTCAGCAAGGAGAGCTTCCAGTGACAGTCAAGCCTTCAATGCTCCGTGATGATGTTGAGCACCTGCAGTGCGTGTCGCTGACGTCCAGATTCTTTCCGCGTCTGATTTGTCTCAGGACGAAAGCCACCAATTTAAGGCTGCTGGACTTCTAGCCGTCTCCTCAATGCGTCTCTCCATGCGACTCTTGCTTCAAGCGCATCCATGCATTCGACACTCAACAGTGTGGAGATGCACGAGGGGCGGTCTACTCTCTGCTGGTAAGGGCCCGCTCTCCACTTGCCTCTTCAGCCGACCCTTCAGCACCGCAACCCAGACAGAGGCCTCAGGAGACGGCCCGTCTCTTCAGGAGGAGACAGGAGGCACAGCAGCCCAAACACCACAGCTGAATCTGGCAGCAGAGGAGGCTCTGAGTCAATTGTCCTCGACGCTGAAGGTCAACAAAGCAAATCAGAAACCGAAGCAGCTGAGCAAAAAAGATCTGAGGAAGCTGGAGGGATCTGCAAAAAGATATCGACTCATGGGTCGGTCTCTTGCTTCATTCTTTCCTGCGGGTTTCCTTCCAATGAATTGAAACTGAGTGAGAGCGAAAGCAGGACAGATTTGAGAAAGAAGACAGACTGAATGAGGTGAACGGTCGCATGTCGATATGACGACCCTCTTCCGCCGGGTCCGGTGACTTGGTCTAGGTGAATTCCTTCAGGGCTGGTCTGGGTGTTTTCGTTCGGATTCGGTCTCGGTCCATACTTTTGTTTTCGTTTTAATGCATTCGAGGCAAGTTTCTGGTTTGTGGTCACTGTGTTAGTCTCTTTTCTTCTCGATAAATGGCGTCACTTTCTTGTCCTTCTTAGCTTTCAAAACGCCTCCTGTCTGCACCACCATCACAGCAAACGGTTTTCTGATATTCATGCAATCCGTTTTGTCACTGACAGGGCAACAGTACAGCTGCATCGCTTTGTACATGACTGCTACCCGAAATGTCGTGAATTGTGATTCTTCTCTGAAACTTCTGAAGACTCTCCACTACCCCGCTCCCATTGATCTATGTGCATTATTGCAGGGGGGCGACCGGAATTCCACAACATCGACCGGAACAAAAACGATCGGATAATCGAACCGACAGACCGGTTCAGAGTGCGCATCACGTCCTCAAAGAACAACTGCTGGATCAATGTGCAAGTAGGTTTGTGTGTGTGTGTGTGTGTTTGTTTCTGTGGGAGTTTCTCTCTCTCTCTCTTTCTCTGTGTGTGTGTGTGTGTGTGAGAGAGAGAGAGAGAGGAACAGAGAGGGGAAGAGAGAGAGAGAGAAAAACAGAGAGGGAGAGAGAGAAAGAGAGTGAATGTGCTTAGTTGCGAGTGTGAATGTGAGCATGTGTGTGCGTGAGACAGGTAGAGATACAGATGTACAGCGAGTGTGCGTGTATGTCTGTCTGTCTGTATGTATGTATGTATGTGTGTGTGTGTGTGTGTGTGTGTGTATGTATGTATGTATGTATGTGTGTGTGTGTGTGTGTGTGTGTGTGTGTATGTATGTATGTGTGTGTGTGTGTGTGTGTGTGTGTGTGTGTGTGTTCATCTCTGCGTGTGAGTACGCATGTGTTTGTAACTGTCGGTCTGTCTGCATGGGGAAGAGATGTGTATGGCCGAAAAGAATTGTTTTTGGTTTTTCTTTTCTGTTGCGATCCTGTGTCACTCTCTGTCCCCGTGAGGTGAGTGCATAGATCTGTACGTAGACAATCTGTGGGCGAATCAATTGAATCCAGTATTCCTGTCATGACTGACGCACGCAGAACTGCTCGAGGGACTACAGGATCGTCATGACATCTCACGGGGGGAACGTCGGAATTCGGGGCGCGGCCAAGCAGCTGCCTGCGTCTGCGTACAGAATAGCTCAGAACATTGCGCGGAAGTGTCGGCGTCTGGGCATCACTCACGCTGACTGCATTTTCAGGAGAGTCACGAAGGTGGACCAGTGCCTGCAGGCTTTCCAGGCGCACGGACTGACGATCACCTCGTTGGTCCATGCTCCTCATCTGCCAAAAGGAAGCATCAACAAACCAAGGAAACGGCGGCGTGTCTGATTGAATGCTGGCAGTCGGAGAAACGCGCAAGCAGTCCAGCGAGCAGCCGATCTGCGCTAGGATCTGCGACTCTGCGCCCAACCAAGCAGCCGGCTAGGCAGCCGGTTAAATCCCTCTGCACGCAGATATCCATTCTCCGAAGAGCGGAGTCCGCTCCACGCTGTCACAGCCAGACCATTCCTTGAACCATTCATCTAGCCATTCATTGATTCATTCATTCATTCATTCATTGGTCTAATCACTAGTCTAATCATTGATTGATTCATGAATTTGTTATTATCATCATTGCATCATCATGATGACATCATCATTATTCTAGTTTACCTTCCCATAATCCCATTTATGAAAGCATATATGACTTGCAGCGGCAGAACTAGCGGTGGCGCGGCTAGGCGTGGGATGATTTTACCCTTCGGGATCCCCCCCAACCCCTTAAATGAGGCTTAAAAATGTAGATTAATTAAAGTCTACATTGTTTATAGAGGACAAATTCTTCTACATTGTTTATAGAGGACAAATTCTGAATTTACGTTTTTATTCTGAGTTTTTAATAGGTTTTTATAAACTTTTTCAACATAAACTTAACTTTTACTGAGAACGCTTAGACATGCATCTCTTGAGACATCCATACCTTCGATCATGAACTTTGACTATAGTAAAACTTTGAGCGGTTAAAACTGCGGTTTTAAGCTAGTTTTAAAGTTATTTGAATTAAAAATTATGTTGTATCAGACTTGAAGACTGGAAGCTAAGACTTCTTATCTAGCTTCTTATCTAACTTCTTGTCGACTTCACTGCTAAGTTCACTTAGTTCACTACCGGTCAACCTAACTTTAAAGTTCTAAATTTAAAACTCCATTGCTTACTCCAAAGAAATTCTGAAAAAAAAAAAAAAAACTCAAAATGCACCCCGCCGGCGAAATTCTGTGTCAAAAAATTTTTTTTTATCCCATGTCTAGCGGCGCGGCAGCAGTTCCATGTTTTCAATCGTTCAAACAGATCGGCACTGAGATTCATTCTTTCAATCGTTCACATAAATCGGCAATGAGATTCATTCTTTCAATCGTTCAAACAGATTGGCACTGAGATTCATTCTTTCAATCGTTCAAACAGATTGGCACTGAGATTCATTCTTTTAATCGTTCAAACAGATCGGCATTGAGATTCATTCTTTCAATCGTTCAAACAGATCGGCACTGAGATTCATTCTTTCAATCGTTCAAACAGATCGGCACTGAGATTCATTCTTTCAATCGTTCAAACAAATCGGCACTGAGATTCATTCTTTCAATCGTTCAAACAGATCGGCACTGAGATTCATTCTTTCAATCGTTCAAACAGATCGGCACTGAAATTCATTTTTTCAATCGTTCAAACAGATCGGCACTGAGATTTATTCTTTCAATCGTTTAAACAGATCGGCACTGAGATTCATTCTTTCAATCGTTCAAACAGATCGGCACTGAGATTCATTCTTTCAATCGTTCAAACAGATCGGCACTGAAATTTATTTTTTCAATCGTTCAAACAGATTGGCACTGAGATTCATTCTTTCAATCGTTTAAACAGATCGGCACTGAGATTCATTCTTTCAATCGTTCAAACAGATCGGCACTGAGATTTATTCTTTCAATCGTTCAAACAGATCGGCACTGAGATTCATTCTTTCAATCGTTCACACAATTCTACAAATCGGGCCAACAATATTATTAAGAATATCGATGTGAGTTGATCAGCGAGTTGATTGGCCACGCTGCAAATCATGCATACGGATGCAAACTCGTGCGTCAAGTCACTTATTAATATTAATACTAATAAAACAGGTTGGCAGATAGATGCACAAAGTGTTGCAATCGTGAAGCTTCAAAAGAAGAGAGAGGGAAAGCATTACGAAAGGCAAAGGACTCGGCTCATAGCCTCAGAGAAGCATTTTCAGCTGCAAACCTTTTCATGAAGACGCCTTCTTGAAAACTTTTATCCTTTCACCCGTCTATCTGTCGTACAGACCTGCTCAGCCGAGTGTTGTTTCTCCACCTGCAACAACAGACTCATGCAGGACCAACCGTCGTTTCTCTTGAGCGACTTGCAGCTCGGCCGTATGCTTGGAAAGGAGTCTTTTGGAGAGGTGAGGGAGGCCAAATTTGTCAGGGGACGACGGCAAGGCGAAAGCGTCGCTGTAAAGAAGACGCAACTCATAAACCAAATCAGGCAGGCAAAGCGGGTTATGAGAGAATTGAGAATGCTCAGGGAGGCGCATGGGATTCCCACTATCATCAACCTGCAGGATTACTTAGTTATGGATCAGGATGGGATACCCCTCTCCAACTTCTCTTCTCTTCCTCTCAAACCAGACATGAACACGCCTGATTTCAAGAAAGTCTTTGTGTAAGTGATCACTGACAGACTCATGTCCTCTCCCCTGTTTCTACATGGCCCACAACTCAACTTTCAGCGTCAACCCACGCAATCCCACGCAGGTTAAGTCTGGCTGGGGTATGGCCCCGGAGAGTGAAGAGAGGGCGAGAGAGAGAGAGAGAAAGAGAAAGAGAAAGAGAGAGACAGAGCGAAGAGAGAGAGAGAGAGAGAAAGAGAGAGAGCGTGCGAAGAGAGAGAGGAAAGAGAGCGCGAAGAGAGAGAGAGAGAGCAAAGAGAGAGAGAGCGCGCAAAAACGAGAGAGAGAGAGAGAACGGGGGAGAGAGAGACCCCTTCTCTCTCTCTTTCCGTCCCACGTCTAATGGATCTTTGTCTGCGAAATCAAGAGCAATCAGATGATGGTCGTTGATCTTTAAGTGGATGAACTCAAGGCAGTGAACATACTTGAACATTGAGACATAATAAATGAAACCATAGTGAACGTTAAGGAGTCATTAGGAATCATTTCTTGATTAAGTCTTAAAAGTTTGCATTGAGGTTTTTTTAATGATAACAAGTTATAAAAATTGTTGATGAATTTGTTTATAGGTTTAGTCTAGGCCAACCTGTAAATTTTAGATCCATTATAAACTTTTTTTTGGCTTTTTATACAAAAAATATAAAGGATGGTTAAGAACATATAAGAAAATTAATTATGTTATGGATTTAAATTTTCTTAAACTTAGTTTTCATTCCACAGGATTTTTTAGAAAACACATGAAATCTTACATACGTCCGGGTTATCCCCCCCTGACTGCATGTGAGTGCACTTTTCTGCGCGGCTTCAATCCACTTCAAGCAGCTATATAGCATGCGTCAACCATGCAGTTGCAATTTTTTCTTGCTTTCCGGGGCCGTTCGCAAGCTTGCTTGCGTCAGATGCATGGTGGGATTGACCCCCCATGCATGCATGCATGCACGCGATCGACCCAGGGACCGAGGCCGCACGCGCATGCAGGGGCCAGCCTGCCGGGGGCGGAGCCTTCATGCAGCATGCGCATGTGGCCGGGGCCAGGCCGCACCCTGCCTGGCGGCCCGTTCGGCAGGAGCCTGCATCCAGAGAACATAAGTTGAGGGACCTCTGGCAGACACCCTTTCTGCATATATACATGTGTTCATGTGTGTACGTACGTGAGGTGTGTGTGTGTGTATGTGTGTGTGTATATGAGAGAGAGAGAGAGAGAGAGAGAGAGAGAGGGAGAGAGAGAAGGAAGGGAGGATTCCGAACGGGAAAAAGAGAGAAAGGAACAAAGAAAAAAAAAAACGAACGAACGAACGAAAGAAAGAAAGAAAGAAAGAAAGGAAGGAAGGAAGGAAGGAAGAAAGAAGCGAAGAAAGAAAGAAAGAAAGAAAGAAAGAAAGAAAGAAAAAAAGAAAAGCAGAAAGAAAGAAAGAAAAAAAGAAAGAAAGAAAGAAAGAAAGAAAGAAAGGAGAGAGAGAGAGAGAGAGAGAGAGAGAGAGAGAAAGCTGAGGGCGAAAGACGAGGGGCCCGGGGTGGGGAGCGTGACTAGGGAGCGTGTGTGTGTGTGTCTGCGTGTGTGCATGCGGACCCGCACTAAATTTTGCAACTGCCGCATTTGTCAATAGAGGAACGGATAGAATCTTTCTCGCTGAATCATTTCCAGGGTGTCCATGCCTGTGGATTGCTTTTTTGTTAAGTTTTTGCCTGTCTTATGCAGCTGCTGTGCTTCCTGCTCTTCTTTGACTCATTTTGCAGGTGGCAGATGATGCCCCTTGCAGGGAAATCACTGCATTCGTACATACATGACACGTCGGTACCAGGCCTCGGTCTTGGCCAGGTAGGTTGAGTGAATCCCTTACAGTGACTGATGCATGCTGTCACTGATGGAATAGCACAGGCAACTGTGTGTGTTTCCAGAATCTGATAGATTTGTGCAGCCGGAAAGGTTTCATTTTGAAAACGGAAATCAGCGTCAAACGCAACTCGTGTGAAAAGTCGGTTCGGAAAGCGTCGGGCTCGTGCACGGTGCATTGATGAAATTGGATGAAAACAAGAGTCTCAGAAAGATCTGGCAACATTGATACTGTAACACGGATCATCCTCTTTGTGCAGTTGGGTCTAGATGCAGTGACTGGTCTCCTTTCTCTCTAAACAAATACCGGCAAATACCGTATCCACTGACTGCGTTCAGACTGAGTCAGAGACTCTTCACCCAATCTACTCTGGATGCAGGCACGGAAGGTCGCGTATCGGATCTTTCATGGCGCTGCAGGTCTACACGCCAAGAGGATTATGCACAGAGACCTTGTCAGTGACTCCTTCTGAATGGTTCTGACACACTCTTTTTTTTGTGACCTGACACTGTAGAGGTCTCCTAAGGCTTGTCTTTTTGTGCGTTGAATCCCTTTTTTTTTTTCGCGCTTGACCTGTTGTCTTGCGTTGTCTTGCTAGATTCCATTTGACGAAATGCTACTCTCTTTTTGGCTCGATACACCCTTCCAGTGGCGCTCCATCATATGATGCACCTAAGATTTGTGGAAAAGGTCTCACTGACACATCACGGCATGAAAAGCATGGGCATTGCCAGTTGGTCATGCATGCGGTCAACTCACCGTCAGACTGACCTCCCGAATTCATGTTCCTTTGTTCTTGCAGAAGCCAGACAACATCCTGCTGCTGGTCACGCTGAGCGCCAACGGGAACGACACGGTGACTTTGGTCCGAATTATAGACCCAGGAATGGCGAGGGCACTGGGAGGGGCGCAGTCAGGGGGAGACACCCTCACCGGATGGGTGGCCAATCAGTACTACAAGGCGCCGGAGTGTTACACTGACGGACCCGACGCCCAGACCGAAAATGGATGTGTGGGCGGCCGCATGTTGTCTGGCAGAAATGTATCTGCCGGTCGGGGAGAGGCTCCTCAAAAATGGGGGGGGGAAGGTTGCCTTGGAAGCGTTTTTCCGGGAGGGGGGGAACAAAGCCAGCGTGCTCGCCAGACGCATGGTGCGGGCGAATTCTCCTGTGACTTCCAAAGTCCGCGGCACGCCAGCTAGGACGGCGGGCGTTGGGGAGAGAGAGGTGGACCTCATCGCTGACTTCTTGGAAGGCTGCCTTGCGAGAGATCCCAAAGACAGATTCACCGCCCGTCAGGCACTGGATCACAGGTGGATTCGGGACGAGCAAAGGATCTTGCCCCCCTTCGTTCCCTCTGAGCCGCACGAGAGAAACCCCCCCCAGAGCGAAATCTTCTCGTGCGACCAAATCGACGCTTCAAAAACTGTCGCCCTGCCAGTAAAGGGGCAGCACCAGTATGCCCGCCTTCTTGCCGCGCACCCACTCGGCCGTCTCTTCGGTCAGCAAACGCAGGAGGCTGCATGTCGACTGTCACGTATACGTTGGTCGATCTCGATGCAGATCACTTCATTCGTGTTGAAGCTATATAGTGTTGAAAGTTCGGTGAATTAACTTCATTTCACCTCATTGAACAAATTGCAAATTAAAAGAAAAGAATTTATTAAAAAGCATATATATGCATGCATGCAGAAACTGCACGCATGGCCCCGGAAAGTTCCTTGCTTGTGCATGCGGCACTTCAATGCATTGCATGATCGTTAACTTCTTTCCCCGCTCAAATGCTCTTGAACATTCAGAATCTCTCAAACTTGTGCGCTGTTGGTTGACTGTGCTGGAAGAGCACATCTTGGTAAATCGTCTTCGCCTTCGCTGCCTTTTGCTGATGTGTGCAGACGCACTGGTGAAGACGAGAACGATGTACAAGATCGCGAAGAAAGCCACCAAGCGGTCAGTCTGGGCCGCGCTGATCCGGGTTTTCTGTCCTTTCTTGATGAGAGCGAGGTTCTTCATATCTGCGTTGCTTTTTGAGGGCGAATGGGGGATGCACCAGCAGAAAGCAAGGGGTCGGCTCTTCCGGCTTCAGCGATTTGCTCGACTGCTGTAGGGTGCAAGTCGTAGCCGTGCGCAACAGTCCTCCAAGACTGCGATTCTCTTTTTCTCTTTGGTTTCCCGGTGACCCACGCACTTTTTCTTCGCTCGAGACTTCCCTCCGGCAGGCAAATGGCGTATGGGTTCTTTTTGCCGAGGGTCGAAGGGCACTGCAACACCTGCCTTCCGGAGGTAGTGAGCAGAGAAGTCCTGGGGCTACCGCTCAGCAAGAAGTTTGTCCGTTGCTTTGCTGTTCCGGCCTGTGATCCGCGCAGCAGGCGCACCCTCTCAACGAAGAGGCAGACAGACCGACCGATCCAAGAAGAGGGGAGGAAGCAAAAAGAGGGGGTACAGAGAAGCGCAAGGATAAAGAGCGGGAAAGAGCGCGGGGGCTAATCAGATGCTTGAAACGATCCAAAGGAGCAGCTTGGTACAGAAAGGGGGTGGGCTATTCAGATGGTTGAAAGGCTGAAGAGAGGCAACTCCATATGGAGAGGGGGGAAGCTATTCAGATGATTGAAGAAAAGTCGGGAGGCATCTTGATACAGAAAGGGGGTGGGCTATTCAGATGGTTGAAAGGCTGAAGAGAGGCAACTCCATATGGAGAGGGGGGAAGCTATTCAGATAATTGAAGAAAAGCCTGGAGACATCTTGATACAGAAAGGGGGTGGGTTAGTCAGACGGTTGCAGAAAAGGAGAGACGCGGAGCGGGGGGATATTCAGATGGTTGAAAGGGTGAGTGAACATTGGTATGAAGATACTTTGACATTTGAAGCAAGCAAAAAACAGTGTTGTGGAGACGGAGAGGGAGCTTCTCGAGGAGTGAAGAAAGAGAGCGGCAGGGGCGGAGAGGGAGATCGGTCTGGTGGCTGTTTTGCGCGAGGGCGGAAGGTGCGACTGTGGCTCTGACTCCTCGAGGGTCTGGCCCGGTTTCATCTTTGCAGGGAATGTCTCTCGATGAGAGTTTTGAACACTCCTCGTCTCTTTTGCATGGGTCGACCGCCAATCGATGAATTTGTTCTCTTGACTTCTACACAATTCCTGATTCTGTCGTTCCGGCTGCACTGGCTTCATGTACCCCCCCCTTCTCTCCTTGCAGCATGGGCGGTGAGGCTGGCGGACCAGGAGGTCACGGCGGTACGGACAGGGGACAGAAGAAACAGAAGCAGGGATCTGGAGGCGGGGAGCAGGGAGAAGCCTGACCTAGAGGCTGACGCGATGGGACTTTCGCCGCGCTGGTGCGGGTGTGAACAGTTGTCTTCTGATGTGGCCAACCTCTCGCGGGTGGGCACCGTAGTGCGGGCCTAGGGCGCGGACAAAAATTGTCAGAGTCAATTGAGAATGTTTTACCCCAAGTTTTACCGCGGAATTAGATTGTTTGCCACCAATC
Organism: Chromera velia; assembly: GCA_018398765.1. NCBI lineage: Eukaryota > Chromeraceae > Chromera > Chromera velia. Next base: position 5,946 of record JAHBMJ010005898.1, on the reverse strand, counting down.
TCAATCATGGCATGATCATTCAATGATCAATGATCATCCCATAATAAAAAAAAAATGTTCTGCCTTGTTATATCTTAGTCTAGGTCCTACACTCTAAAGTTCTAAAGAAAGAAAGAAAGTAAAAGAAAGTTCATCTCAGTTTTGCTTCTTTCCAGCTTTACTTGAGAAAGACTACAAGAAAGACTATCAATCAGGTCCCCTCCCTCATTCAAATCGAAAGACTACGTTGCTTACTAAACGTTTTATGAGCTTAAAACGTTTTGTACCCTCCCATCAGAGACTCATCTACTAGCTCGTCTAGCACCTAGTCTGGCATTCACTTTCATAATTTCAAGATCGAACCTAGGATCGAACCTTTGATGTAGATTCGATTTCCCTTTATGAAGTTAACAAAGTTCTAAAGAAAGAAAGAAAGTTAGCCTGAGTTTTCATTGTTTGAAGCTTTATAGTGTAGGACCTAGCTAAGATTAGCATTTTATAGTTTCTAAAATTTGTTTTCGGTTTTCTATAGGTCATTCGATGTAGGTAAATTTCTTTCTTCATAGTGAAGTCGGCCAGTGCAAATTTAAGTGATAAGTAATTTATGGTGCCCTTGAGCACTGTTATCGTTATGCTAGTCATTATGTGTAATCAGCCACTTATAGAGAGGAGACGGGCGTGCATTGGTCGGCCCGACTTGGCCGGTCCCGTGCTGCCGCGTTGTATGTAATCAGCCACTTATAGAGAGGAGGCGGGCGTGCATTGGTCGGCCCGACTTGGCCGGTCCCGTGCTGCTGCGTTGCCTATCGGTGCGGCGCGGTTTGAGACATTACGGAGACGGAGAAAATGTATGTGTCAATCCATGTTGTGAAATTGCTTAGTGAAATGCTCAGTGTGATTCGATGGAACAACTCTCGATCGATGAGAGCAGAAGCCGGACAAACATCTTGCATTATTATTCCTGTATAGAGAACCGTATAAGCGACTAGACTGATGTCCTTAACTGGACCATTCTAGTTCTCTTCATTATGTCTTGTGATGATGATGATGATTAAGGCCCATTTGAGGGTTAAATCCTAGATTTAGCAACGCGTATAGACTCGGAGGATTTTTTTAGTGCTAAACTCCAAAAATAGTAGTCTACTATGTTAATTCAGTATGAGTCCAACCTGAAAGTCCAACACTCTCACAATTAAAAAAAAAAGAGTCAAAACTATAGGCTCTGCACTATATATATATATATATATATATATAAATAAAAGATGAGAAAAAGTTTTTTTTTTAATAGATTTTTTTTTATTTATCATGATCGACATCTAGATCAACATTCAATAGGCAAACAATGTTAACTGTTGTTCAAGTTAGTTTAAGTGTTGCAAAAGTATTGCACGGTCCGACATTTTTTGTAGTTGTAAAAAAAAAATGGCAAAGGCCTTTAAAAATTAGTGTTTTTTTCTAGCCGCTTTAAGCCTGGCTTAGCCTGCTTTGTACACAAATCTAGACACAAATTTTTAGTTTCATACTTCATAAAGCTCTCAAGATTCACTAACCGGACTTTCTTAATTTCTCAAATTATAAATGGTAAGTTGACTTTTGAAAAAGGCCAGTAAGTCAAAATGTCTGGTATAACCAGACTTTTTCACCGGACATTCTTTAGGGTATAGACCCTAGGGCCGCCCGTATACATCGAAATTTTCTACCTATATTTCTACTTTTTTTTTACTTGTTCTAGACGTAGCTGTTTTTTAGTTTAACATGTAAACAACTTGAAACTTAAATTTTAATTTTTGAAAAACGTTAATTTTGTGTTTCTACTACTTTCTAGATATGGTCACATGGTATATATATACCTTACAAAAATGAGTGAATTTATATGAATGAATGAATGAATGAATGAATGAATGAAGTTGGCTTTGCTAGATATAAATGAATTTAAGTGAATTTAAGTGAATTTACATGAATTTAAGCAGTGAATTTAGCTGAATTTAGGTGAATTTAAGTGAATTTTGAAGCTAAACTAGAGGTGGTAAAAAAAAAGTAAAAAATCTGAAAACGTCTATTCATTTTTTTTTTATTTATTTAAAATTTTATTGTATATGTAAAAAAAAATAAAGGTTAAATGACTAGCTTCAACTAGAGTTTGAGACCTCCTTAAACCTAACTACCACTTGAAAGTTCAGACCGCATTTTTGGATAAGCTTGAAAGTCTGCGCCGCAGGCGCGGATCATTTATGGTGTCTTGAAAGCCAAAGCCGCATATCTGGACAGTGTCTTGACCGTCTACGCCGCAGGCATGGACGGTCTCTTGAAAAAAGATGCTGCAGATAGAGATGATCTTGATTATATTTTTTTAAGTGGCACTTAGGTTCAAGGAGGTTGAGTTTGAATCATATCTAGGATCCCAGTTTCACTTTTAGCTTGGTAGACGCATAAAAGGATTGACCAAAACTAGCTTCGACTAGAGTTTCGAAATGTATATCATCCTAGATATCGTCAAAGAGCCAGTCAAAGAACTTCTCCTCTGTCTGCTCTTCTGTCTGCATCCATGCATCCATCCTTCTTGTCACTCTTTGCATAGGACAAAAGAGAGTCCCCTTTTTCCTTCGCCCGCCCGCTCGACTGTATGAAGATGCTGAAGGTGAGGGGGAGAAGGAGGATGAGCAAGGTGATGATGCAGATGCAGTGGCCAGCCGTGAAAATATGTTCAACCAAAAGCATGAGTCGATACCGCGTGGGGATAATACTGAAGTGGCTGCAGAATTTACGAGAAAGAAAGGGCGGATGCAAGTCAATGTGAATGGAAAACAAGAAGACATGGTTAGTTTTTTAAATAGACACAGTAAAGAGAAGAAAGAAAAGTCTGGTGACAGTGCAGTTGAACAAGGGAAAAAAGATTGGTTGGTCCGTGTTCAACAAAGTCGATGATGGAAAAGTACTTCTAAAAGGTGCTCCTCTAGATGCTCGTGCTCTAGGAAATCCTTCATAGAAAAAAAGAAAAAAAAAAAAATCTGGAAAGGTCTATTTTTTTTTTTTTTTTAACCACTGTGCGTCGCCTAGAGCTAGCTTCTAGAGGCTAAATTCATTATGAATTTAGAATTTCTAAATTCATTTTGAAATGAATTTAGAGCTTTTTGCTTAGAAATTAATTAATGTAAATTCACTTAAACTCATTTAATTGATACATAATGAATTTAAAACTAAATTCATGATTAAATTCATTAGTGAATTTATAATCAAAATTCACTTGTAAATTCACTTAAATTCATCTAAATTCATGGCTTAAATTCACGTAAATTTATCTAAATTCACTTAAATTCATTTGTAAATTCACTCATTTTTGCAGGGCATATGAAGCTAACCCGGCGTAACCGTCTAAAATGTACTGGAATTAGTGAAATGTAAAGTATATTTTTGAAAGTTTTATTTCTTATTATTTCTTATTGACTCTTAAAGTTATTTAAACGCTTTTATCGATCGATTGGACTTCAATATCGGACTAACAATTCAAAATGGATATCGGGGCTAATCAACATGCATGTATATGCATGCATAAATATAAAATTGCAAATATATCAACGGTGCTCTCCACCTTTGAACTCGCAGGGCAGATGACAGAGGATTCTGAGAGGAATCTACCCAGCCATTTTTCGAACTTTCGAAATGGGACGAAACAAATACCAACTCCAGAAGGTACTTTCTCAAGTGTAGACTCAACAGAACTGCAAAAATTTTCCGGCATTCTTCGTCCCATTTTCCCACGCCGCCAGAAGAGATCAAGCGCTCGCTCGCATCTGCCTGCTCACTCTCCCACAACCTGCACCACTGTTGGAAAATCTCAGCCGCAGCAGTGAACAGAAAGCAACTACTGAGGTGGCGGCGGGCGGACCTGCTGCTGTGGCTGTTGGGGCTGTGGCTGCTGAGGAGGCTGTTGCTGTTGCTGCTGTGCATGCGCCGCCGGGGGTATTTGGGGTCCTGTTTGGACTGGCTGCTGGGCATACTGTTGCGGCGCCGTGGCGGGAGGCGCATGCGCCCCTGGGCCTGCAGGTGTGGCGGTCGCTGGGGCCCCTGCTCCTGCGGGGGCAGGTCCAGTCGCAGCCTGAGGGGGTTGGGGGGACGGCGGGCCCCTGACAGAAGCGGCGGGGGGGCGGGGAGAGATGTTGACAGAGGGAGGACGAGAAGAAGAGGAGTTGTTCGTGACGACTGAGACGGGTGGAGGCTGAAAGCTTGGCTGAAGTGGGGGTGGGGGGTTTGGTGAATGGGGAAGGCCCTGGGTTTGTCCTTGGGTAGGCTGGTGGGAAGGGTGGCTGGTGGGTGGGACGCCCCCCCGGAATTGATTCGGCATCATCGTGCCTCTATCCCCGGACGCAGTCCTGGAAGGAGGTCTGGGTGCGGCAGTCTCCGTGGGGGGTGTGGTCAGTGACTGTTGCTGTGTCTGCATCTGTGTGGGTGGATGCGATGCCTGCTGCTGCTGCTGCTGTTGTTGCTGTCTCTGTGCTTGAGCTTGAGCTTGCGCGTTGACTGTCTGCGTGATCATCTCTGAAGTCAATGGCGTCGCTGCCTTGGGCTGCTGCTGCGAGAGAGATTGGAAGTTCGGCATCCCCCGTGGTTGATAGCCCTGTTGAGGGCCTCCGGGCTGAGAGGGGGGAACCACCGAGCCCAACATAGAGCCAATGCCGCCAGTGGGCCCGCCCACGCCTCTGCTGCCAGGGAGGGGGTTGGGAGGTCCCTGGGGTCTTCCCCCGGGTTGGGGGATGTGAGGGTGCATGGGGCGGGGTACGGCACCAGACATGGCAGGGGAGACGCCTGGCTGCTGTGGAGGTCTCGGCTGCTGGATGTTTGTTGGTGGTGGTTGTTGCGGGAGTGTGTGTGGAGGTTGGTGCGGGTGCTGTATGGGTTGGGGAAGGGGTTGAGCAGGGGGGGAGGGGACAGGAGCAGGGGGCGGGGGTGGAGGAGGAGGGGGTGCCTTTCCTCTAGGCTTCCTTATTGCTGCAGGCAGAGGAGCAAGGCAGAAGCGCACTCAACAAAATCGGCATAAGAGGAGTCAACCCTTGTCTCTACTCATGCGCCGCAGAGAGAAGGAATGCAAATGCCAAGGCGCGTGCGTAGACAGAGAGACGATCAAAGAGAGTACCGGTCAACCTGAAAGCCAAAAAACAGAACACAATAAACTCCCACGCGTCTCAGTGCGAACCACTCACTTCTCAAGAAAGCGCCGAAGGGTGCCTTTGCCTTTTTCTGGGTGTCGTCTGTTTTTTCTGTCTGCTCTGCCATCAGAGGAGGCAGCTTCCCGTCGTCCCCTTTCAAATATTCGAACCGAGAAGCCTGCAGTCAGTTGTGGGCATGCAGGGGACTCTTTTGTTTCCTTACGGGTGCCTTTCTAGCAGCTTTCCCCTCACTGTCCCCGCCCCTCTCACACTTTCCCCCCCGTCTCCACCAGCCCTCCGTACATTGTCTACGTCTGTACACAGCAGTAGTAGAAGCTAGATGCGAGCGCTACCATTCATTTCACATCTTTGTCGGACACAAACATCTCTGCAAACGGACAAAAACCTGGAGGAGACATCGAATCACTGCGCCCACCTGATTCCAAGAGGAGATGTCCTTCTCGTTTCCCCGACGGAGTCTCACCAGAGCCTCCAGTTCCTCTGCCTCCTTCCCACTCAACCTGCTTGTATTCAGTCACAAGGAAGAAGGGGAGGGAACGGAATGTAAGGGAAGAGAGAGAAAAGAACGGTCGGTCTGAAATTGGTTTTCCTGCTTTTGTCGTCTACCTGGACAACTTAAACATGAATGTACTTTCCTCCTGCTGCTGCAATCCAGCATTTCAATTGACGACGCAGGAAAATCATCAGGTGACTTTGTGTCCTCACTGAACCAAACGAGTAGTGGTAAACCAAACCTGCACACAAACACATTCACGAACACTCCCGCGCGCACGTCGCTTCCCCCCCCCCCCCCCCCCCCCCC
>JAHBMJ010005897.1:37532-60032 GCA_018398765.1 Chromera velia | reverse complement strand
TAGAAGGAAAGGAGAAAGTTATCAAAAGACGGTCTGAGACCAGGGGCAAGAGACTTCTCAAACCATTGGGCACGGGTTTTTGGGGAGGGTGAAGAATTGCCAGAGCCTGATTTGGAGCCGGAGCCCCCGAAGCAATTCATTTTCTCGTATAAGCAGGTGACTGATCATCTGAAAGGAATGGATAGAAAGAAAGCGGCAGGGCTCGATGGCATCTCTCCTCAACAACTCGACCTTTGCTTTTATCACTCTCCCATCTCTCGCTTCCTTTTGTTTGTTTTCTTTAATTTAATGTATGCATATGCATATTGGCCTGATAACTGGAATTTGTTAAGAATCGTACCCGCCCTGAAAGGTCCCCCTTCGCCACAGCCGAATGACTGGCGTCCAGTCCATGTTGTTAACCCCCTTGTAAAGCTCTTTAGTCTCCTTATGGATGATAGAATCCATCAGCAAGCTCGTTTTGACGACAGACAGATCGGGTTTAGGAAAGGGGTGGGCACAAGAGAGGGGATCGGAGCAGTGGTAGGCTTGGTACAGGAATGCAGAAGAGGCAAGAAAGGGCTCCTGAGCGGATTTGTCGACTTCTCAAAGGCGTTTGACTCCATCCCTCGGCTGAAGCTTCTGGCAAAGCTGCAGGCTGAGGGAATAGAGAAGAGAGATCTGTTGATGATTGCATCAATGTATAGAGGCGTGAAAGCGAGAGTCGATGGGGACTCGGCTCTATTCCCGGAGGGGGCAAGGGTTAAGCAAGGTGATGCGTTGTCTCTGTTGCTTTTTTTATTATTCATTAATGACCTGCATGATGAGATTCAGAAAGAAAAACGGGGAGATGGAAAGGAAACGGAGGGGGTTCACCTTGCTGGGGCTAGTTTGGGAAGTATAGGCTATGCTGATGCTCTTGTCTTGTTTGTACACTCAGCAGCCGACCTCCAAGCAAAATTCGATACTCTGGAGGGGTATTGCGGAAAGTGGGGGTTGAATGTCAATCTAAAGAAAACCAAGGTCCTGCACCTTTGTGAATACCGCAAGGACTGTAACGGCATGATTTTGTACCAAGGGAAGGAAGTAGACTGGTGTGATCAGTACAAATATTTGGGTTGCCTTCTGTTTGAGGGAGGGGATTTGACTCGGTCGATTGAAGCACGCCTACACAGTGCAGAGCGTGCAATGGGGGCGGTGATTGGTCTGGCTACAAGTCTGTCTAGGTTGCCTCTCGGGGGAAAGATGCAGTTGCTGATGGCATGCTGGGAGCCGCTGGCACTCTATAGCCTGGAGTGCTTTCCAATAAGACAGGGAGACTGGGAGGCGATTGACAACTTACGGCTCTGGTTTGTTTGATGGGCGGCCCGACTTCCGGTGAGGAGTTTGCGTGTACCCTCTCTTTTGTCTGTTAATTTAATGTCTGCTCGCACGCTCTTGTGTGCTCGTTTTGCTTCATTCTGGATTGTACTTAGCCGTTCGTATCTCCGTATTCCTCAGGCTCTTTTAAATTCATGGAAGGGACCAGCGGGGTAGAAGCAAAGACGAGCCGTCAATGGTCTGTTCAGATGGGCAGGCCTTGATTTTTTGACGTCTCTCCCTGTCCGGAGCTCAGAAAGACGGGCCCCGAAGGGGAATTTGTTTCTTTCTGCCAAAATTAAGGATGCCTGGGGAATGGAATGCATGAAAAGGGGAGACAGGGAAGAAAGGGGCAACTTTCCCCTGTCTGCCTCTTTATCAGGACTACAGAGAGCTCTTCCGTCTTCTTCACGTTCTTCTCTATTTCTTTTGTCTTTAAAGAATAGCCCAAAGGTACGGATGTCCTGTCTGCCGAGAAGTGCCTTATGTGAGAAGATTGAGCCACTTCTAAGGGCATTGACACTAAATCGGAAGGGTCTGACGGGGGGGGCCAGCTCTCCGGGAGAAGTGTTTTATCTGGCAGAGGGTTGTTCAAATAGAAGAAAAATTGATGAGCTCTGGCACCGGCTTTCAGTATGCTCCAATTGGGTAGAAACAAGAAATAAACTAAACAAAGTAGTAGAGGGAAAGAAAGTGAAGCAAAGGATTCAGAGAGAAGGAATTGAGGGATCGGATGCAGCCGAAACAGAAGCGAGGAAGATGCTGCTTTTAGTTTTACAAGTCGATCCGTATGAAGCATGCAGAGCCGTTTGCGATCTTTGTTACTCACTGTGCACGCCTGTTTCTGTATGAACGCGACCTTTTCTTCTTCTGTTCGAGTCTTCTATTGCCACCTCCAACGCGTATGCTGCTCGTGAGCTCACCAAGCGAGCACTTCAGGGGATCTCGCGCTTAGCCTTATCTCTAGAGTTGAGTGATTGACGATCTCTTGCATGAACATGGGCTGCTGGGAGCACGGCTCCACTCTAGCAAAGCCAACTTCATTCATTCATTCGTATAGATTTATAGTTCGGGTATATAGAATTTATTATAGATCGACGGTGCAAGTCGAGGCCCGGCAGTGGACCGCGGGGCAACCCGGAACATAAATCCTAATCCTAATCCTATAGACGTCTAGCTCTAGGTCTAGGCTCAGGCTGAGCGTCTAGCTTTAGGAAAAACACAGGTCCTAGCAATCAATTATACTTTTCAATGCATGCATTCCGAGCTAGATTCAAAGTCATTACACGGGTATACACACATATACATACAATAGTTTTTTAAATAATAAATTAATTTATTACTGTTTTCAGAGTTGTACGTCTTTGCGACAATCTTCATCGGCGAATCGTTGCAAGACTACGCATGCAAGTAAGCGCACGGCGACTAAAGACAATATCTCTGCAAGATCTATAAACACTTGCCAGCCGGCCCGGGCGTCTCGTCGCGCTGAATCACAAAAAATCACGAAACGATTCAGACGCAGACTTGGTGCTGAGGGATTAGACATGCAAGCAATCGAACCACCAAAACAGTCTAAACAGAAGAGGAGGTAGCTTAGCTACCCAACACCCATTCCACGCATCAATCAATCGATCGATCGATCGATGTGGTCACAGTAAAGGACGCATAAGTCCAAAAAGGAGGCACGCACCAGTGTCTCTGAGACGTTGAATTAATCAGGCTAATCATGTTCGATCATCTTTCGCGGCTACACTCATGCACCAATCGAGCAAACATTCCACTCATCCACACAATCCATTCCATTTCAGCCTCTCCGAAATCGAATCTCGACTTCGGAATCTTTCTTTGCTTTCCTCCATTCTCTCTTTCTTCATTTTCCATGCACACGGATCATGCACCCTTCTCACGTAAAGTTTTTCCGTTTCATGCTCTTCTTCTGCAAGGTCTTGGGAGTCGGTCCCGACCTCCCCGTTTTCTTTCCCTTCACCACAAAGTGCCCCCCTGTGAATACTCCAGTGGACGACCGTGCTTCGAAAGGAAGAAGCGGAGGCCGCGTGTACACTTCCACACCGTCAGGCACCCACACCCGAAAACGAGCATTACCCACCCCTGTCACAGCCAAAAACCCTATACCCGGAATGACAATATCGCAACTGGCCTCCTTCCATGACCCTCTCCTCCCTGCAGACGAGGATAACCTCGTTTGCTCAAGCTCTGCCATACGGCCAAACGGACTATTTCGCAATACCGCCCTCTCGAACTTGCTTCCCACACTGCTTTCCGCAGCCTTCTCGGTAGGAGACGGCAGCGCAGCATCGAGGGGCGACATTCCCCTCCCCCATCTTTCCCATCGTTGGGCGTCTTCTGGGATTCTGATTTCGGATGGGGGGCCCTGGAGCTCTCTCCATCTGTCCATGGAGAACGGGGGCGTCAACTCACCCGCCTTGATTCTCTTCTCCAAGACCTCAAAGGCCTTGTCCGTGCTTGCCATGTGAATAGGCAATTGGTCCGAGGCAAAGAGAGTGAGGAAGAAAGGTTCGCCCTCCACCATGTCCACCTTCACAAGCCCCCCCAACAAGAGGGACTTACCCCTCTCGATTCGAACTGTGCGGGGAGACATACTCTTCGAGGGCATCACCCGACGGAGCTCCTCCTGTTTCAACAACGGGGCGGCATTGCCTCTCAGGAGAATTCCGGGGGTGTCAAACACACTGAACTTCTGACCCTTTACTGACACCTTCACAAGACCCAGAGTTGTCCCTGGGACAACACTCGTGGTCACTGCCTTCCCCCCTCTCAACAACTTTAAACCCCCTCCCTCCTTGTCCTTCTCCTTCCCCCCCCCCGACAGCAGGTAGTTGAGCACACTGCTCTTGCCTGCATTCGCAGTCCCGACAAGATAGACGTCTCGGCCACGCAGCCGTGCCTCCTCGCCGATGACGGAGAGGAGCAAAGCTATATTGTGGCCTGTTTTTGCAGACACAAGAAAAATGTCACGGGGCCGAAGCTGAGCAAGCCCCGAATCTCTCTTCAACCTGTCGTGCACCCACTGCATCACCCGCTTCTTCGACACATCTGAAGGAAGCAGATCGGCTTTATTCGCTGCAACAAGCACAGGGTTTTTGCCAACAACATCAGATAAATTCGGAATCGCGTCAAAGTCTGCAAGGTCAGTCACAAGGACCACCAAGCATCTCTTGTTCCGAAGCCCCGACAATAGCTGAACGAATCTACCAGGGGAAAGAAGGTCAGAGTCACTCCACCCGGGTCGGAGGATCTCTTCTACCTGACCGGAAGTCGTCACTGAGTGACAACGAGCGCAAATCAAGCCACTCGTCTCGTCACTCGAACCCTTCCCATCTCCCTGCTGTGACTCCTCCCGTTCCCACTTTGCCTGCAGAAGAGAATATTTCTGGGGGGGGACAAATCCTGGCTCGTCAGGCTCGTTCCCCTGGAACGCTACCCCGCATCCCGGACAACTTCGGGCAGTCTGTTTGTCTAGACTCAAACTCGCTCCCTCTCTCCAGCGACGTGCGGGGTCTGCGGGACCCTCAGTCGATAAGTGGAACGGTTTCTTTTTCTCTAAATCTTCTTGACTGCCCCCACCCTGTGCTTTCTTGATTCTCTCTTCCATTTGCGCCTCTTTGGTACTTTTCAGATCTTTCTCTAACCTCTGTGTGTCCTCTTGAACGAGAGAACGCAGATCCCCGTCCTTCAAATTGGCATCAGGGTTGAAAGCCAAATCCTCCAGACTCCTCACTCTGTACTTCTCCTCTTCCTTCTCTAAACGGGCTCGTTCCTCCATCTCCTTTTTCTCTTCTGGGTCTTCCAAAGCGTCTGCAAAATGCCGACTGCGGGATATTAACTCATCTCCACTCTGCTTGGCCTCCTCCAAAGAGGAAGACTTGGACATAGCCCATATCTCCTGGGTGGTTTTCCCGGGAGGGGGGATGGGGGCAGTGGAATCTGCTGAGGCTAGGGCACGGGCCGCTCTTCTTTCTTTCAACTGTGCCTGCAGACGCTCGGTCCGTTCTCTTGCCCTCTCTCTTTTCTGCACATCCTTTCTTATTTTCTGCTCACGAGCAAGAACCTCTTCCTCATCCTCACCATCCCAATCAATCGAGTCCAAGTCTTCCCCCCCAACTTCCTCACCTCGACCTACCTTCCCTTCTTCCCCCTCGTCCTCTTCCTCATCTTCCTCTTCTTCTTCAAACTCTCTTTCCGTCTCTTCTTTCTGCTGAGTGGATTCAACAGCAAGTCTGTCTAGGGGTTTGGGAGAGAGATCCTCGAAAGAGAGGGGGGGACTCACTTCCTTTGTTTCTTCTTCTGTTGCCTCTTCCTCTTCCTCCTCATCAAGCAGAGACGCGACACGCTCTACTGCCTGCAGGAAGGGGGACGAGGGAGACGCCTTCTTCTCAGGAAAGGGAGGGGAGGGATCCCCCAAAGCGGCAGCCTCTTCTTCCTCAAGAAGGTCGGCTACTCGCAACACGCCGGCAGCGAAGCGGGACAGAGCAGGGGGAGCGGTCTTGGTTTTGGGTGCCTTGGGAAGGACAGACGACGAGAAGCGATGGCCAGTGGCGGCTGCTGCTGCCATCTCTCCTTCTTCTCCTTGTTCCTCTGCATCTGTACCCTCTGACTCTGTCTCGGCTGTATGTGTTTCATGTGCCTTGACAGGAGAAAGAGACACGGATGAGGGTACAGCAGCAATCTGTTCCTCAACCCCTCCCAACGGAGAGATTTCCGTCTCGGGGGGCTCGCGGAGGCTCTCTTCCTCCTCCTCCTGCCGCTGCTGCTGTTCAATCGTCTCCCCAAAATCTGGTTGGACTCCTGCCTCACTCTCATCGTCATCCTCGGTGGCTCCTGCGGAGGAGAAGGAGACTCTGTCGTCATATCTCGCACCCTGTTCGGACTGCAGCTCGGGTGAATCGGGAATGTCTGAAACGACAATCTCACTTTCCTTCTCCTCTTTCTCTGTCGTCTCCTCCACTCTCTCTTCTGCCTGGATCGACACAGAGTCCACCTCTCCCTCAGAGACCATCCTTTCTTTGCTCTCCTCAATTGTCTCTAGAGAATCCCCTCCCTCCTTCTCCTCTCCATCCCCAAACATCGCTGCCTGCCTCGCTCTGATCTCGTCTTCTCTTTTCTGCCTCCTCTCTTGGAGTGCGTCCTTCAACATTTCCTTTTCAACCACAGGAGCAGCCCAACCCAGGGCCTCACGGGGCGCCTGGGAGGAGATGCTGCCCACCCAATTTCGGATCTCTCCCAACTCTGTCAACGGATCTGCAGCCTTGGCACCCCCCGCCCTTTCCCAACCGCGCTGGATGATCGAGCCGTCATCTCGTGTGCGTCGGCCCCCGAATCGCCTTCGCTCAGCGAGTTCCATCACCTCCTCCTCTGCCTGTGCCTCCTCTGCCTCTACTCTCTCTTTCATCTCTTCGGGTGTTTCGACTTGCTCTTTTGTCTCCTCTGCTGCCTCATCGTCCTTGTTGCCGGACGGGGCCAGCTGAGAAGCGGAAGTACTCAGACCGGGACGATTCTTTCGATTCCTTAACCAAGGGAAGAATTCGGGTGCCTTCTCTTCCAAAGTGGTCATATGCTCGGTGCCATTCAACACCTTCTCAATCAGAGCTCTCTTCTCACGTCGCTGCTGCAGAACATCTCCTGCGTCGGCTGTCGGACGAGAGAGAAGGTCGGCAGGGTCCCACACGGAAAATTCGTCATCCTCCTCCCCTTCCTCCTCTGCTTCCTCCTCCTCCTCCTTCCTCTCCAGACCTTCCGTCGAGAGCCCAACAACTGACTCTGGGCTCCCTGCTGACAACTCTGACGCACGCTCACTGACCCCCTCCGTCTCCATGGCCTTCTCTGCTGCCTCCATGTCTCTCTGAATCTCCACATCAACCCTCCTGTGGAGAGCGCGGAGAGCCTCCTGAAGCTCCTCATCAGAGCCTGCCTCTGCAAGGAGGCTGCTACTGCTGCTGCTGCTGCTACTGAGGAAATCCACGTCTTCAGGGTGATCGAATGGGACCTCCTCAATCTCTTCCTCCTCCTCTGCCTCTTGCTCTCCTTGCACCTCCTCAACCGAGGTAGGCGTCTCGACTGAAGAAGGAGAGGCCTGACTAACTACATCGTCAGCCGAGGCGGAGGCAGGTTCAACGGAAGCCGTTGCACGCTGTTTGGCCAACTCTCTCTCCCACTCAATTTTCAGTTGTGCAAACATCTCCTCACTTCTCTTCCTCCTCACCTCTTCATCCTCGGGCTCCTCCCCTGCCTGCTTCAACGCCTCACCCCATTTGGCCTCTTCCTCCATGTCATATTCCTCTATATCAAATTCAGCAAGCTCTCGCAGGAGCTCTAGATCCTTCTCCCGCTCCTCCTCCTCATTTCCCTGCTCCTGCTGCTGCTTTTGGAATTCTTCCAACGACTGCATCTCTGCACCGGGTCCATCCTCCTCTCCTTCACCCTCCTCCTCCTCCTCCTCCTCGTCTCCAGTCATCTCCGTCTCTTCCCAACTGTCGGAAGGAGCGGACAGAGAACCGGAAAGAGGTTTGCCATCGCCCTGAATCGACTTGGCAGAGGTTTCTTCACCTCCCTGCCCCCCCAAAAGGAGAGAAGACACACCAGCCCGAGCGCTAGAGCTGGAACGTGAGAGGGACGACGGGGTAGAAAAAGACGACATGAAGGATTTGTTACCCTTTTTCTCAAGCTGCTCTTGAAGCCGCTCGGCTTCCCGCTCCGCTTCTGCTTCCTCCATCGCTTCTTTCAAAGACAACCTTGCCTGCTCTCGTATGCTCTCGGCCTGTTTCTTTTTCGGTCTGCTTGGCTGCTCTGCGTCTCTAATGATGTCTTTCTTTGTCCTCTCTTTCTTTGCCTTCCTTTCCTTCTTCCTCTTTCTCTTTGCCTTCATCTTTTCCCAGGGGTCCTGTTCGTCAACGAGAACATCCTTCAATCCCCCCTGCTCCTGCGTGCCCTTTGCGTAACTTCGCACGTTGATCGAGGGAATGAGACCGTTCGTGCTTCCTGAAAAGAGAAGGGTTGGGGTTGGGGGGACAGGGACACCATCAAAGTCAATGGAAAAACAGGCACAGATGAAGAGAAGCACAAAGCAACTAGGGAGAAGAAAGTTTCAGGTAGTCCTCCGTCTGAGGAGCCGACAAGGCACACAGACTTACTTCTCTTCTCCTTTCAAAGAGAGGAAAGAAAGAGAGAAAGAGAGAGGCCGGGAAGAAAGGAACGAAGGAAGTAAGTAAGGAAAGACATATGAAATTTGAAATACTCTCTTCAAGTAGAAAAAATGACCAGTTGCTTTGGTTGTTTGCTTTTCCTCTAAAGTCCCAAGTGGCTTCCTTCTTTGCAGGAACACAGATATTCAATCATACTCACCAATCGCCTTTCCATCCCCTTTGCTGTTGCTTTCCCTTTCCCCATCGTTCTCGTCCTCTTCATCCTCATCAATTTCATCGGGTTCCCATCCCGCATCCTCCAACTCAATCATCTTTGCTTCTATCTGCTCGCACAACCGCTCAAAGGCGTTCTCGGCAGCCTCCTTCTCTTCAGGGGTGTTGTATGTGACCGCCCATGTTCTGCTGTCGATGTCTGCCGGGTCTACCTTCTCTGCCTCTTCCTCACTCATCTCATCATACTCCTCCCGTCTCCTGTGCATCCTCACTGACTCCTCCTCCATCACCAGATTCACCCTCTCTTCCAACGCTGCCTGCTCGTAACACCTGATGATCCTCAGATCCTTCCCCCAGATCTTCAGGACCTTCGCAGTCAGGTCGTCACTCACCTCGACAGGGGCAAGCAGGTCGAGAATGTTGTAGATGTACCTGCATGCATGGAGAGACACAGGACAGAGCTGAGGTGGGAGAAATAAGAAATGAGGTGAGGCGAGACTCAGAAAAGAACAGAAAGAGCGCATGATCATAGCATAAAAAAGGAAAGAAACGGACAGAGCAACGACTAGGGAAGGAAAGGAAGACGGAAGCGAAGGCAGCTAGCTAGACGAGGAAAGAAGAGACGAAGAACTCGAAGGAGACTGCCAGACAGGATTTCTTTCTACGCTCAGGGCAAAGACTTACTGACTGACTCACCGTCTCTTCTGCTCTTTGTCCCCAGTCAGAGCCACTCCCCTCTGGACGATTTCGTCCTCTGTCGCATCGCTGTCGTTGAACTCGGGAGCAAAGAGTTCAATCGCATCATCGGCATTCGAGATGAATCTCTCTCGACCAACATCGGGTCCGTAGATCAAGATACCAGAGCTGAGAATCAGACAGGAGGAGGTCCTCTCAGGAAGGAATTCTTCAATCGACAGAGCATCGACAACAGAGTCCATAGGGTCAACTTTCTTCCCGCCTTTCTCTATACTGGCTTTCTTTGCGATCCGCATGTGCAGTTTCGCAAAATCTTCAATCGACTTCTCCTGCTCTTCACTCATTTCTGTCTCTTCCTCTACCGAATCTGCATCATCGATTTTCAGACGAGAAACGTCGCTAGGCTTTCTGTCCATTTTCGACTTCCAATCATCCCGATCCTCCTCCTCCTCCCACAAATTGTTGGCAGGACCTCTCTTCACTCCCTCCGCTTTCATGTCTCCCTTCAACGTTTCTCTCCAAAGGGCACGATCCCTTTCATCTCGGATACCAAACGCGTCAAGGATCCGATCCTCGACCTCTTCTATTTGAGCAGGGGTCAGGTGAAGACTGCTCTTTAACCCACACTCCTTTGCCTTCTCTTCCATCAATTCCTGAATCACACCTGTCCCCCCATCATTCATCAATCGCTCTACCAGGGCAGCATCTTCAGGGGTCTTGGGTCCCCCCGCTCTCTTGAGGGACTCTTCAAGGTCTGGGTTCTGGTCCTGTCCTCCTCCGCTCCTACTCATGGCTTCCTGCACTCCTGCAGGGAGGTCATTGGAGGATTCAGACGGCTGGGGGAAGAGAATGTCAAAGAAGGGAAGCGCTCTCCGGGCTTCCTCGAAGCTTATGGAGTTGGTACTCAGACCGTGAATCGTCTTCTCGTGGAATTTCAACTGGGCATCTGAGGCTTCAGGGAAGACGACCAAATCCTGCTCCCAAACGTCTAAAGCAAACCGACGCAGCTGCTCCATCAGATAGGGGTCTGAAGCGACCCTCTCTAAATCGGCACTGGGATTAGAGGAGGAATCGGAATCTGCATCCCCCCCAACGAGGCTAGAAGCAAAGTTGATCACAGCCTCTGACTTCATTCTGCGTCTCTCAGAGGACTCTCGGATGGAGTCCAATTCTGCCGTCTGACGACTGCTTCGCCGTTTACTCGAATAGCCGAGGAGACCTCGGACGTCTCTGGCGGTTTTCAGAGAGCGTGCACCTGGGGGAACAAGAAAGAGGCCCATGAGGGGGGAAAAGAATGCTCCCTCTGCGAGACGGAGGTCTCTCTGTCCCTCTGGGTCCTCTTTTTGGGCCTTTTGGGTGAGGGCTTCTGTGGAGGGTTTGCGCTCCTTTCGCTTGGCCACGTGATCCTCGTGGCGGGAGATGTAACGAGCGGCCACGTCTGCGGCCGTCACACCCTCAGGCTGTTCCACGGACTCAACCGCCCCCTTGAGAAGCTCTACGGGTGCTGCGGCTGCGTTGGCGGGAGGTCGAGAGGAAACCGCAAGCTGGGGGGGGGGACTGTCCTCTTCGTCGTCCTCTTCCTCCTCAAACTCGTCCACACCTATTTGGCCCACTTTTCCTTGTGCAGCCTCCTGTGGCTGAACTGTGTCTGCACAGAGAGAGGCAGGAAAGGGGCGGAAAAACAACAAGTGGGAGTGGAGACACGAGACGAAGAAAAGTGGAGCACGAGAAAGAGTCGCAACGGTGCAGATATCAATGGAGGGAAAGAGAACGTCCACCCTTCCCCTCCATCCATTCTTTCTCATTCTTCCATCGGATTGCGATGAAAGCGATACGAAGAGAACAGACGTGACAAAGCAGATACTCAATTTTCATGGAACATTCAACGGAGGCATAGTCAGATGGACACGCAGGCAGCGACGGACGTTTCCAGATAAGATGAGGGACCCCCTTGCCCGGATTCAAAAACAGAGAGAGGCATCGTGGAAGACACACAAGGGAAGTGAGTTGTCGAACAAAAAGCAAGAAAAGTTCAACCGACAAGAGAGGCAGAAAAGAGTTTCCAGTTGAAAGACTTACCGGAGACGGATTCTTCCTTCCCTGCCACGTTTGAAATCGCCTCCTCGCTCTCCTTCATTCCCTCTCCCATTCCCTTCTCTTCCTCCTTCTGCACAACCACTTCTTCCTGTGCGTCTGAAACAGAGTCTGTCTGCTTCTGTGTTTTTCTCGGAGGCACGAGATACTTTTTGAGGGCCTCGAGGGGATTGCCCTCCAACTCAGAGAGCGTCTCTTCAGAAGGAGACGGGAAGGGGGCCTCCCCGCTCTCGAGTCTCCCTCTCAACCCTGACACCTCCCCGGCAAACCCCTGAGGGTCTGAGGGCCATGCAAATCCCGCCATCTCGTCGTCACCCTCGACAATCATCTCCTTGAACAGGGTAGGTGCATATTTATGCAACCCCATCAGGAAGTTGAGAGGGGTCGAGGCTCTAACTAATCTCCAATCTCTACCCCAGAGTGAGGCGAGCATGGAGATGTCCTCGCAATTAGGCATTCCTCTTGTTCGGGGATCCCACGCCCTCCACTTCCTCTTCTCGGGATCCTGTGTCTCCGCTGTTCGACGGATCGAGTCCTCTACAACCTGCACCGCACGCCGCTTGGCGTCTCGGCGTCTCTCTGAGTCCCTGATGCCCTCCACCTGACCGAGCTGGCGGGGAACCTGGAGGGAGGGAAGGGAGGGAAAGGGGAGAGGGGAATGAACACAATTTATTCATTTGTACAACAATCATCAAGAGTGTATGTTTGATACATGACATGGAGCGGTCATCCCGGAAAGGAGAAAGAAAAACGAAGGAAAGAAAACAAAGTGGAAGTGCCAACTTCAGGTTGAAAACGACAGCCACCTCGCAAGAAGAGCAGGGAGGAAAGAGGAGTGAGGAGGGAGAAGACCGATCACGCCGTCAGGAAGAGTTTCATACTTCACAAGAAAAAGGTACTGTGGGTGTTCGATCATGTGGAAAGATGAAAAAAAGATGGATACACTTTTACAAGCATGCATCAAAATCACACCACATGAAGCGGGAAGAGCCTGCCTGCACCTCTGTTCATTATCTCCTGGTGATCAATTGCGTTCTCAGTCATCCACACACAGGCTCACTCACTCACTCACTCCATCGATCAACTCCACACTCACTGACCGGACTGTTGAGTCCATCCACGTCAAGTTCTCTCATAACGTCCTCCACAGTCCGGAGGGGCTCCTCTCCCCCCCTCCCCTCTTCAAGAGGACCTGCCAGAATGATGCCCTCCTCCAGGGAGATGACCAACTTTTCTGACACGCCCCCCCTTGACTCCCCATCAGATACTGAGTCTAGCAGCTGACGGGAAACAACGAGCCGAGGCCAACTGTCCTCCGAAATCTCCACTTCTAGATCGTCCCCCCACATCTCCTGGACCAGATCCTCAACCTGGAGACGTGTGGTGTTCGTTGGAAGCGTGCCCTTCTCTAACCCCACCCTCAACCGTTCAGTCTCACGGTTCTTCATGTGAAAGCGCACAGTGGGGGAACGCAGCCTGTCGAACGGGTGAGGGTCTCTGCCCTCAAGTCGCAGTTTCTGAATATTCCTTCCCATCTCCAAACGTGCATCTGGGGACATTCCTTTCACTCTTTGGATCCATTCAGATTCGGATATTTCGGGTATTCGAAAAGAGGCCAGAGCCTCCGGAACACCCTCGGGGACCTCCTCGTCGTCATCAAAGGGCCCCCCCGGCATGCCCCCCTTTCCATCTGCCTCTCGGGACCAGACGGACTGTTTGACCGCCTGAGAGACAATCCTCAGCATCGCATCTTTATCCATCTCCCCCTCTCGCCCCTCTGCTACCGTTTCCGTATCCCCCCCTACCAACGCACCTTCCTCCTCCTCGTCCTCTTCAAGAAGTGCACTGGGACTCGGAAGCCTTCCTGAAGGATGACCCAATGTCACGGCGAGGGTACTCGGGTCTGCCTCCACCTGCCTTCTGAGTTCTCTTATCTCAGCAGGCAGATCGTCTTCCTCATCTTCCCCGACAGAGGGGGAGGCACTAGTCGCTTCTTTGGGGTGAGGGGGAGTCTCTGGCTGTGCATCTGCATCCTCCTGCTCCTGCGGGGGGGATGCGGAATCGTCGTCTGAATCTGAAAAATTATCATCTGCAGTGTCAGACAAGGAGGGGACAGAAGAGGGAGAAGAAGCGAGGGCACCAAACACTGCCCGCATTTGCTCCATGCTTACAACCTCATCTTCCTCTTTCTCTTCATCTACCTCCACTTTTCCCTCCTCTTCCCCCCGTTGCTGGGGACTGACGTCTACCAACTCTTTGTCAGACACTTGAGATTCAAGTGGGGAGGGAGACGTGTCAGATGGCGTCTCCGCAATCTCTGGCAAGGGTGTGTCCCGTTCAAGGGACTCGAGACGGGCAGCAGTCTGCATCCCGGTGTCTGTCTCGGCCTGTCTTTTCTTTGCGGCAGCTGCCTCTTGCATAGAGCCGAGGAAATGCAAGACAGACAGAGTGGAGACTGGATCGTCAGGACTGTCATCCTCCTCGACCTCTTCTTCGTCTTCGTCTTCCTCCTCCTCTTCCGAATTTCCTTTCAAATCGGGACCCAAATATTCCTCAAACATCGTCAGGGGACGCTCCCCCCTCCTCAACGCCTCTGAATACAAACGTGCGTCCTCCTCCTCTCCCGGATCAACTCCCATCCCCCCCTCTCCCTCTACTCCCTCCCCATCCTCATCATCATCTCCGAACGACCCTATGTTCTTTGCAATTTCAAGCAAATCAAGATCCCCATCTTCCCCGGCGGCTGCCGAGGAATCAGCAGTCAGATTCAGACCCGGCATGCGAGAGTGAAACGCCCTCCCCAAAGACGTGGCACTCTTCTCGACCATGCGTTTCAACTCTTCTTCACTCACGGTTGAATCAAAACCAAATTCACTATCACCCTCGTCTCCCCCCCCCTCCTCCTCACTTTCCTCCTCTAACTGACGGAACATCTCTGCCTCCCTTGCTTTCGCCTTTGTTTCCGGACCTTTCGCAAGAAGACCCGACTTTCCTGATGAACGGAGGAAATCTTTCATCAGCAGCTCTGCCTCTCCCGCCGTCATTTCTTTCCTCAACTCCTCCCACTCTGGGTCTTCCACCATTTCTTTTTCCTCATCTGTCAATCCAGACAAGTCAAGAGACGCGTCCTCCTCAGAAAAGTCCTCTCCAACCATGGCACCAAGTGCGTCCGTCATGCGGAGCATCTGGTCCAACTGCTTTGAAAACTTCGACAACTTCTTGCTCTCCTTCTCCCCAGATCTCTTTCTCTGTCTCTTCCCATCGTCTGAAACCCCTATCCGTTGTCCTCCAGTACTCTGCCCCCTGCCCCCCTTCTTGCTGCTTTTCTTGCCTCCACGCTTTGCGGAGAGCGTGGAAACCCCTGCGTGCTGCAAGTTCTGCTGCCTTCGCCTCAACACAGGGCTAGGGTTGGAGGTAACAAGGGGAGAGAGAAAGGCTGAAGTCCCTGATGCACTGAGTGCGGACGTGGGTCTGCTCTTGTGAGAGGAGACGGAAGAAATTTCCCCGAACAGAACACCCACAACAGAAGAGACGACAAAGAAAAGTGACGGAATCATCTTTCGCTTGAGACGGTGGGAAGAAAGACGCAACAGAGGAAGGTGCGGTTTCGATGACGAGGCGACTCGCCTGCGTCAGCGCGGCTCAAAGCTCTCGTCTTAAATAAAAGTCACCGTGCACGGGTGTGTTGCCTGCCCCTGCCACACTGGTCAAACAAGAGGCCAGTGACAACAGCGGGAGCAAGTTGTTGACGCTCAATACAACCGAGACGATCAAATTCCTGTTAAGTGCTGCAGGAAGGGCATTTCTGACTCGAATTCGTGCCTTCGACCAAGAACGGTCACCAAGCGGTCGCCAAGAAACTGACTTCCGTACAGAAGCGTTGACGCAGTCTCCAAAAAAAAAAAAGTCATCGCGCGGATTTACAAGGGCCGGGGCCACGAGCGGGCCAAATCGGCATGCCGGGGCCCTCTTGGAAGACGGGTCGACGGCTCCATTAGAGGGACACTAGCCTGGCCTGTCAAAAAAGTGAGCCGGTAAAGATCACCAGGCCCGTCAAATATCCCTGGCCTGTCAAAAAAATTCTTGAGGGTTCGTGGATGCATAGTACGTCCCAGCATACCGGCCGTTAGTCCCGTCAAAATAGTGTGTACATGGCCTGTCAAAATAGCTTGGTGCAGGCTGGTTAGTGAGCTTAGCTGGCAGGCTCGCCAAAAATCCCTGGCCTGTTAAACATTTATAGCCCATCAAATGTCCCCAGCCAGATAATTTCAATTCCAAGGCACTCACCTTTTTCGCGGGCGCGAGTCATATGGCGCGGCGCGCGCAAGGCCCTCACCCCGGGGGAGTCACCCGTAGCGTTTGGTTAATTTTTCGCTTGCAGGACCATTTTTGACGGTAGTCTTTCCGGGGCCGGTCGCACGTGGTTGGGGCGCGATGCGCGTAGATGGAGCGTTTTTTTCACTTGCGGAACCATTTTTGGCGGTGGCTTTCCGGGGCCCCCGCGCACCCCCGCGCGTGTGTCTAAAAAAACGTATGCAAGCGCGTGTGGCTAAAAAAAAAAGGCTTACCATATTAAGTATAGTAGATGCATACTCCCTTCACACTAAAAATCATTAACACACACAAAAAATTAGATTCCGAAAGATACCGAAGGACTCGGAAGGAGTATATCCTGATGTATATCCATAGCCCCGTGGTTGAGGAAAGTCTGCCAAGACAAGACAAGGCTCGATCAAATAAGTTTACATTAGTTTGCATACAATGCTCAGACACTATTATATAGACACTGTCTGGTATTGTCTAACGTTACTACAAAGTAAGATCACGTCTTTAATACTGTAGCAATGTGCCATAATTCATCTACAGTACTAACCTATACTAACCAATGAATCAATACTTTTAAAATCAAATTTATTTTTATCATTATTATTTTTAAGGCAGTTAAATTAAGCCATAATTGATTAACTATGGTCTTTTAAATATGTTGGAACTCAATGTGTTGTATAAAAGTTTCTGTATTGCAAGGTTTTTAAATATATGCAGAGTGGTACAGAGCACTGATATTGCAAAGAAGTTACGGGCACGTCGAGGGCTGAGACGAAGAAGAACCTAGTTTTCACACTCTGTTCATGGGTGTTCACACCTTTGTGCACATATATGAGCACAACATAGTACAACCATACAAGTTCTTCTGTTGTTGTTGAAATGCAATTTAACTGGCGGAAATGAAACCAATCTGAGGTGAAATCTAAGAAAGTTCATCCAGAGGGTTTATTTCTTGCCAAAGAGTTGGTCCAGTTTATTTATCGCACCTGGTGCGAGTGGTTTGACTTGCACCTTTCGCTTGGTACTTCCCCCGATCGGGCCTGCTGAGGTCGGCGAGACCGCAGGTGGGGAGGCTTTGGGGGCCGGGGTGTGTTTCGGCTGGACGGGTTGCGTCTTTGGTTTGCTCTTTCGGAGTGCCCCTTGGAGGTCTACCGGCTGCTTGGGAGGGACAATGTCAGCGGGAGGGCGTGGAGCATCTTCAGGGGGGGGGGCTGCTGCTGTGCCTTCTGCAGCCTTTGTGTCGTCTGTTTTTGGTGCCTCTGGCTTTGGCTCAGGTGGCTGCTCTGGGGGGATTTCGTCTGCGAAGGGCATGTCAAAGATTGCCTGCACACAGGCACGGACCTTGTCCTCATCAATGGGACCAGTGGCAAACTTCTCCAACCCCAGAACGGACTCGGGCAGTCCCTCCTCCCTCCTCTCTCGAAGAACTTGCTCAATGCTATCACAGGCCTCCTCTCTGAGCTCTCTGGAAGCCCTTCTGAGCTCTCCTAGGTTGGCTGAGGGGAGGTGATAAAACAGACCGCTAGCAGGCGGGACGGTTGCGGATCCCTTCTCTCTCTCAAGGTCGTGCAGAAACTGCAGACGCTCTTTCTCCCACGGCGGCACTCTGCGGAGCTCCTCCTTCTGACGCTCCTCTACATACCTCCGCACTGGCTGTGCATACCCCCGTCTGTGCGCGTTTTGCGCGCTTTTGGGAAGAAGCCAGGTAAAAGGGTCGGAAGGGGAACAAAGGGGATTTAGCTGCCGTGCGATCTCAGCACGCTCAGCTTTTCTCTTGGAGTTCAGTTTTGTCTCCCCTGTCGCTTGGTACTGCTCGTGCTGCTTGATCTCATCTGCCATCCAGAAGGCGTCCAATTCCCCCGCCGTCACATGCCTGTCACTCTGCCTCCAGTCCCCCGGCTTCCCCTTCTTGGCCCCAATGTCCAGAGGGTACATACGGTTGTGCTGCATCAAACTCTCTGGCTCCATCTCGATCAGACTGGGGATCTTGAAGTGATGCCAGGCCTCCCAGGGCTCTCCGTCAGGACCTAGGGGGGGGTCTGCAGGCTTCTTGTTCTCATTTTTGGGACGCTTGGAGACAGGAGGGGCAGAGGCTGAGGAGGAAGACGCCGAAGAAGAAGAAGAAGACGAGGAAGAGGAAGAGGAGGCTGCAGACGCACTACTACCCTCTCCCTCCTCTTCCTTCTCCTTTCCATCCATCTGCAGGTCTTCATCTTCACCGTCGATCTTCAAGTGAGGAAAGAAGTGCTGCAGCTTCCCACCTGCACGGAGTGACAGGAGAGAAAGAATAAGACGGGCTCCTTCTCTTCTCTATCTACTCAGAAGGTGATGAATCAAGCGGAAACAGTCTGAAATGAGCAACAAACATCCTGAGAGTCGGACGCTAGTGCGCGGCAGACCACTGTACGCTGCCAAGCTGATTACATCTCTCTCTCTCTCTCTCTCTCTCTCTCTGTGTGTGTGTGTGTGTGTGTGTGCTCGCGTCCGTGACTCTCGCTTGCTCTCAGTCGCTCTCTCTCTCTCTCTCTCTCTCTCTCTCTCTCCCTCTCTTTCTCTCTCTCTCTCTCTCTCTCTCTCTCCCCCTCTCTCCTTCCTCTTCTCTTTTCTTTCTTTCTTCCTTCTTTTCTTTTTTTTTTTCATTCATTCACACTCTCACCCATGTTCTTTCCTGAAGTAGGCCAAAAAGTCTGTCTTGGGCCGCGTTGGTACACATCTCAGTTGGCGTCTGGTTGACTGATACAGTCAGCTTCTGACTCGATGATTGACTGAACACATGAAGGAACAGGACACTTCATCGCCTCCCTCACCATCCCCCCCGATTGACTGACTGTTCACGCACTCTGCCAGAAAAGCAGGGAAGCCGGCCTCTTTGGTGACCCCACAACGGCGGACCTCATTCAAGAGAAACTCCTCAGCTGCACAAAGAAATTAAGGGAGGGGCACACAAAAAAGTCCAATAGATCACCTTCTGGGCATCGTATTTTGCTCGTGGAACCCAATTGGGCATTCCTTTTCACGTAACACATTCTCTTCGGCTTCTCTTTTCATTCCACTGCCATCTTTCTTTCTTTCTTTCTTTTGTTCTTCCTTCCGGTCTTTCTTTCTTGCCTCCTCCCTCCCTTTCTTGTCGCCTTCTTCCGTTCCTGTTCTTCTTTTTCTTCCGTCTTTTTTCCCCCTCTCTTCCTCCTTCCTTTCTCTTTGTATCCCTTTCTCTCCTTCCCTCCTTTCTTCATTCCTTTCTCTGTTTCCTTCTTTCTTTTTTCTCTGTGTCCTGTCTTTTTTCTTTCCCCTGTCTTTCTTCATTACTTCTTCTTCCTCCTGAAAAACCGCAAAGAAAAACATGACAGAAATCAATCACGGGAGCCGACGTCCATGCAGCACAGTAGAACACGAAACCAGAAAGAAGACACACACAGAGAGAAAGAATCAAGGAGGGGAAAGAAAGGGGCTCCAAAAAAGACCGACAGCCCGACTGACCGACCAGGAACATAATGCATGTGCGGTCGGTACTGGTCAATCACCTTCCCGAATTCCGCCGCCATCTCCGTTCCTCTCAAGAAAGTCAGGTCCTCGTTACCGCTGCATTTCTCCTGCATGAAGGCAGATATGCGTCAGTGCACCTGCCGGTCCATGTGTGTACCTATGCACGCCTGTGATAAGTGTGTGAGTGCACATACCAGGAAAGAAAGACGACTGAGGGGGACAGCACACAACCTCTTCGAGAGAGAAACACCCAAACGGGCGAACGGCCGGTCCAGAAAGACGAGGGGAGTTGGCCCCTGCTACGAGAGACAGACACGCACAAAAAAAAAAAAAAAGAAAACAGAGACTGACCCAAATGTTCAACAGCATTTGGACCCATGGCTCCTGATTCTGTCCTGTCGCCCATGCCTGCTTCATCGCTGCCTTCAGCTCTTTCCGCTGCAGCATTCATTTTCATTAGTCAAGCATTGAAGGACAAATAAATCGCAACCAGGGAAAGGACGGACCGGGGGGGCATCTCCGACTGCGCTCGATGGGTAGAGAGTCATTTACCTTTCAACATCAATGAAAACCATGGACACACTTTACCTCTCAACATCAATGAAAACCATAGACGTACACACACAGAACCCGGGGGGCAGAAGGGGAGAGCGAAACGCAGGCAGAGAGAAGGAAAGCTCGCATCTGAAATCCCCCTTTCTGCTGAGGCGTTTGACAGGCAACTAGACCTTATCCATTCGATTTCAGATCATCCGCACGAAGCAAAGAACAGCAGAGAAGGGATCACGCCAAGGGAGTGCACGAGGGAGTAGAGAGCAATCTTTGAAGGGAGGCATCCGTTCTCTTTCCTTTCTTCCAGTCGGTTTCTTCCAGAGACAAAAGGGCAGCAGAGTCTGCTTGCTGGCCTATGAAGGCACAGCTGTAAGACTTTCCGACCTTTTCTTTCTCGAGAAAGAAGAAGGAAGTGTAAAAAGCCATGTGCGCCTCCCTTTTGAACGAGGGAAATTCCGCACGGAACCGGTTCACATATTCCACAGAGAGGAGCTCCGCAGCGGCCTGACTGCAGGAACCAACAGCAAAAAACAACAGATTGTTCATGAAGACTCCAAGACTCTGCCGAAGTGCAACAAAGCGATGAAATGACCGCACGGCAGCACGCAGTCTCACAAATAGGGAACATGAGTTCTTTTGTGTTTTGTTCTCATCTCGTTGAGGGACTGGTTTGGTTAGCTGGCGATCTCATGGGCACACAAACATCTGTCGAAGCCCCACCCCAGTTCTTTCTCTCTCTCTTCCACTTCGTTTTTACTCCTTTCTTCTCCCCGAGACGTCAAAATCTCGTCTGGTTTCACCTTCCAAGTGCGCTTGGATCTGTGCGTCTCTCCCATCGGCTGGACGGTGCTTTCTGCAACTCCGCGCGATCCCATACTCCCAAACCTTCCCGCTTCTCTATCCCCCGCGCCTTTCGTGTGCGTTTGAACCGACCAACCTGTCTCCCTTTTCAAGGAGCTTTTTAAAGCGCCTCCACCCAGTCTCCTCTCCCACCATCTCGGCTCAGAGAGACAGCAGCAAAAAGCCCTTCCAACAACGTAACCTAAGCACACCCAATGAATGCACAAGTCCCCCCCCGTGCAGCGAAGCAGTCAGATTTGCGGCAGAAGGCAGTGCCGTTCTCAGGATCTAAAACCTGAGCTGGACAGGTGAACAAGAAGGTCTCTCTCACTCAGTCTGACGTCAAATTCTTCGACAGAGGTTCATGCACCACCCAGATTCTATGTGGTGTCAACATGTCAACACTGCCCGCGACGCTCCAGCCTCACAATGCCTCCTGCAGAAGATCCCAGAGGATTACGTGATACAATTCGGGGGGGAAAGCAAAAAACCGTGCATGATCATTCCTGCTCTTGCCGATATCCGCGGCCCGGCCCTCTTCGAGCGCGATCCCATGCAGAATTTGCATGCATGGGGGGGGGGGGCGGAGGTTTTTTCAGCTAGGGCTTTCCATCGCGGACTCAGCGCGGGGGACTGCATGCGCAACAGTTCAGCAACAGTTGTGTGTGCAACACATGTGCAACACTTATTTCTCCAGCAAATTGCATGAGAACAATGAACTCTTCAGTCAGGATCACAGTCCGATCACTTGAGTGAAGTTCCACCCGTCTGACAGTGTGTTGAGCGTATCCAGCCACGTCTGTTCAGAATCCTTTGCATCTCCACGCGTTTACCTGGAAGGGGGAAACAGATGCAGATGTGAGGACCCGTCTCGTTGTTCTGACAACGTTGTATATTCATAAAGACCTTCGACTGTTTCAATGCTCCCGGTATGGACATTTGTACACAAAGACCGCACAGGGTCCCCAAGCTGTCAAAGGATACGTCCCTGAACACCTTTCAGTGACAATCGACAAAGCTGAAGTCATCCAAGGGCCGCAGAACATTGAAACTCAGCCGTGCTACACCCAAGCCAAAGCAACAATCACTGAGTGGGGGGAAATATTGCCGGAGACCTTGGCAGGTCCTATGCTGAATCCCACAGGCCCATTCCAAAGGGGGTCCGTTACTTCTTTTGCTCTGAACAAATCAGCCTCAGAGTCTGCAACTTGCTGCAACGAGCAGAGGAGGCTGGTGTCGAAACTTCTCAACAGCGTTCACATCCCCATAAGCTTTTGTGAGGCTAGTTTGTGAGGGCTCCGAGTCCTTCTTGCCTCCCCAAGTGCCAGCCAACACGGAGGTCTTCTACGCAGACGTTCCTCTGGTGTCGGTGTCACCGTCCGGTACGATCGAGAGTGTACGAAAAGAGATCGTCTCCATGGTCCCCTTGCACTACCTTGCACCTGATACACCGCTGGCAGACGTCATGGTGCAATCAGGTGCTTTTAAGGGTCGCAACACAAGGCCTTCCTGATGCGGGTTAGCTGAATCTTGAACTCGCTGACACCAACCGACAGCCGCTCCTTTTGCCTCTGGACGTCATCTGGTGCGTAAGAGCCTGCCGAAGGCCGGTATGGTGTCCTCTGCATGCAGCTTTTTGACAGCCGTTTCCCTTTAAAACTGCTCTTGATGTGAAGGTGTCTTTTCGTGCTACTGACATCACGTGTGAACGCTTGGGGGGTTCCCGGTTCTCCGACAGTGCAAAAAGAGGGGGGGTCTCCCCCCCCCCCCCCCC
>JAHBMJ010005897.1:0-37505 GCA_018398765.1 Chromera velia | reverse complement strand
CCCTCAAGGCCCTTACGCGACGCCGTCTTGTAAGAGAATTTTTGTGTATCCCCATGTTTGCGCGTGCAGTTGAGCTAACAAATTGCAGGCCAAAGCAAAGATTTCCCGATCAAGCGAGTTGCGGAGAAGTATGTACATAGATATAGGCAATAAATCAAAAAGGGAGAGAGAGAAAGAGCGGACAGAGAGTCAAAGAGAGAGAGAGGGAGAGAGAGAGAGAGACGCTTTGTGTGTCGGTGCCTCTTGGTGTTGCCACAGCATTGACAGCAACACTATGCAAGGTCGGTCGCTTCAAGATCATGGTGAACAAGTTGAAGGAGGGGAAATGTGTATGGCCGGGATGTGACATCCCAATGAGAGGAAAGAATAAGCGATGCGAAACTCACAAGGACAAGAGACATCTTGAAGTCGCACCGAAATCTGCGAAGCGCAAGAGAGATTTCGTAAATTTTAAACAAAGTAACGGAAAGCAACGGTGTCTCGGATGTACCGGACGAAACAACAGACGATGCCGAAAAACGTTTCCGGAGTCTAAAAAGCAAAAATACTGCGAGCAGTGCAGCGTCTGCTATCGGAAAGAGCTTTCCAAGACTCGACAACGCAACAAGAGTGAGTTTTTTGTATGCTCATGCACATTTTGCCCCAGCATCAGCCAACCACCACTGCACTGAGAGTGTGGCAGTGTTCGTGCCAGCAAGCAGAGAGGACAAGTGTGCTCTTGTGCTGTGCATGTATTTACACGTTCGACTAAACCAAAAAAGTGGTTTATAGAGACTCAGGGGGAGAAATTGGGAAGGAAGGATAAAACAGGATGATGGCCAGCGAGTCTTGATGCACGATCACTTCTTCTCTTCTCTTCTGTTCTCTTCTCTTCTGTTCTCTTCTCTTCTGTTCTCTTCTCTTCTGTTCTCTTCTCTTCTCTTTTCTTCTCTTCTCTTTTCTTGTCTTCTCTTTTCTTCTCTTCTCTTCTGTTCTCTTCTGTTCTCTTCTCTTCTCTCCTCTTCTCTTCTCTTCTCTTCTCTCCTCTTCTATTCTATTCTCTTCTCTTCCTCCCGTGCTCTTCTGATAAAAGCAAGAGGAAAAACATCAGCAAAGATCAAAATGCATGCAGAAACGGAACAATTTGAAAGCCCTTCCTCCCTCCTCGCTCTTTCCCTCGTCCCTGCAGAGAATCTCGAGAAATCCTCTTCCAAGAAAGTTCTGACCAACCTGCATGGGACCTTCGGACTGATGAAAGGACGCAAAAACCAGAAGACCGCAAGCGAATGCAAGCAGCTTGAGCAAACTCTCACGGTGAAGAAGAGAAGAGCGGAGGAAGGAAGAGAAGAGAAGAGAAGAGAAGCGAAGAAGAAAAAAGAGAAGAGAAGGGAAACTTCGATCGAAAAACCTCCCATCTCGATCCAGGATGAATTCACAGAGTCAGCCCAAGCATGCATGCGGTCTTTCTTTGAGCCGCTTCGTTTTCAGAGAAACGAGAAAGGCACCTTCGTATTAATATACTTATGTGGCTGACGTTGTTAAGCTCTGGGCACATCAAAGCAGACGCTGCGTGTTGACAAGACTCCATTTGATCTTGGATGCTTGATGCATGTGGCCACCGCTCGAGTCTTGATGCGCAATCGGTTCTTCTCTTTTCTTCTGTTCCTTCCGTGCTCTTCTGCATATAAAAGCAGGAGAAAAAACGTTTGCAAAGATCGAAATGCATGCACAGACAGAACAAACTCCTTCCTCACTTCTCGCTCTTTCCTTGATCCCTGCATGCAGAGAACCTCCTCTACGTCCACGAGTCTACAGCGATCACGTGGACGAAGCCGATCAGGCGCGTGCTCACAGAGGTCTTGGACGCACTAGTGAAGGCGTGCATCCACCCACACCCGGCCAGCAGCAGAGTTGGAGTCCTAGCTCAAAAGTCTCAGACTGGCTTGCCCTGCGTTCGAAGTGAAGACGCGCATCATCTCTGACGACCTTCTAAAAAGAAAGGAGGCACCTCTCATCTGGTTCGGTTGTGAAGTGGGGTATGCTGACTTCTACCAGCCGTGCCGAGACTTTGCGAGAGAGGTCGGCAGACAGGATATCGACGCGGATCAGCAGAATTTTTGGACCTGCCCAGCGACAAACACCATGCCGACACCCATGTTCGATTGGGCCACACTGACCTCTGCCTGTGGGGAAGGCCCTAACCTTCTCATGAATTGCGAAGTCCCGTTCGGGGCTTGCGGAGGGCTGTTGGCGGGCTGCGTAGGGCCACATGAAGATGGCACGTACCGCGTGTGCACTGATGGAATCATTCACCGGGGTTTGCGTTTCTCCCTTGGACTGGTGGAGACACGTCAATCTACGTGGGTTCGGAAGGTCCTTCAGTTCCCTTTGGAAGTCGATTACCGGTCTTCCTATCTTAAGGTCCTCGAGCTGCTCCTCTTGGATGACTTGCAAGGGCTGTCAGATTTGATCGATAAGGCACCTGAGGCCAAGGAGGTTGCTGAGAAATTGTTGAAAAGGGATGACATCTCCCCCGAACAGCGACAAAAAATCTCGGCGTTTGCGAACAGACAAGCGGGCGTGAGCAGCTGAGCCTGGTACGTACTGGCTCTCAGCAACACTTTCATACGGAGGTAGATTTTAGGGAACATAAGCAATGAAAACACAAATCATGGATACAAACATCTAAACAACTGAAGGAAGTGCACTTTTTTTTTGGCCAAAGAATTTTAACGTCTCTCTCTATCTCATGTGCAATCCTTCCTTCCTTCTAGCCTTCCTTCCTTCCCTTCCTTCCTTCCTTCCTTCTCTTCCTTCTCGTTCTTCCTTTGATTGCCTCTCTTGTGTCTTTCTCTCTTTATCCCCTTTCTCTCTTTATCCCCTATTTCGTTTCTCACTCTCTCTCTCTCTCTCTCTCTCTCTCTCTTCTTTACATCTTTCTTCAACGTACTTTTTTTTTAATTTTTTTTTTCTTTTTACCTTCATAATCATGATTACTATTATTTTTAATATTTATTTTTATTATTATTATTATTGATATTATTATTATTATTATCATTATTATTATTGACACTACGTGTGTTCTCTAATCATGCCTATGATCTATTCATCGGCTTACAAGGATCGACGTAATACTGCGATTAATTGGCATGCTGATTTCGAGCTATTAATGCTTAGCTCGGCGTATATGCGAAGCTTCAGTCTCCGATGGTTTTTCGCATGCATACGTTTTTTGTATATCGTTTAATTAGCATGTATTCAATAAATTCCAATTGAATCAGACAGCAGCCTGTTGGATTATACTGGATTATGGTAGATTGACCGTGTGCTCCTACCGACACATTTGTGCACAGACAACATAAGATCTCAGCTGTTGGAAAAGACTTTCAATTTCCTAAAATCTCCATTATAGATTCTTTTTCCGGGTCGGCTCCTTACCTTGAACCTTAGAATTCTATAGACCGTCACGTGCATGCAGTGAAACCCAGTTTCTCTGTTGTTCCTGTAGACTGATTCTTAGGCACTTGAGGGACTCAGAGATGTGCAAGTCAGTGAAAGAACGGCTCGGTCAGGTGGAAATAGAAGAGGCGCCCCCGGATATAGGGAGAATGGTTGAGCCAAGGAAGAGGATCCCAGATAGAATGGTTGTAAAACCATATCTGCCGGGTCATAAGCTGAAGGCGGACGAGGTCATCGTCCATACGTTCGACACAGGGATGACGGGAATGACAGAATAGGTCCTGATGAAGATGAGGGTGGCAGACGCTGCAAATTTGAAAGCCATGAACAAGGATGCCCTCGAGTCCTCTATGAAGGTAGAGGTAATAAATAAACAGGCATACAATAGACTGATCATACCGTCGAAAAAAATGAAGAAGAGGGGAGAGATAAATGAAAAGGCACATATCGGAATGATGGAGGTGAAGGAAGCGTGTGATGAGATGGTGGAGGGGGTGTTGATGCTAATGCTTCAGATGCCGCTCGACGGGGTGTTCTCGAAATCCAGAAGGGAGTATATGATGATGCAGAAGGGAATGAAATACAAAGAATACAACCGGAGGCTGACGAACAAAGTGAGAAGTGAGGGGGCTGCATACATTGACACATACCTGGCCACTGAACATATAGCTGCCAGAGCGGGGGCACAGGTAGATGTGGCGAGTGAGATGTTGTGCTCAGTGGCGGAGATGGTGAAAGAGTATGGAGTCATGGAAATTCATGGGCGGGTTGTTCGTCTTCAGGAAGAGATGAAGAAAACCTGGAGAGGAGGGGGGAGTGGGCCAATGGGTGGGAAACACTCTATGTACCCGACCTGTGACATCCAATCGGGGGGGATCACAGTTGAGGATGTAGATATAGATGGCCCTGGGGTGACAGAGAAGGGGATTCCGAACACAGGGGTGGATGTACGCCAGACTGGGGGGGGTGGAATGGTGAACAGAGGAATGAATGATGGGAAGAAAGGGGATGGGGGAATTAGTCTGATGGTGCCTAACGGAAGGCCGAGAATGAACGGTAATACAGGGGTGAACGGGGTGGGGGGGGGAGGGATGCAGGATAGCTTTGGTAGGCAGACAGGGACAGGGTCACCTAAGCGAGTGAGGCAGGTAACGCATTCCTCGGAGGGGAAGCAGGGGAACACAGACTCGGGGTTTGTGACCCCAAGATCCATGGAGGAGAGAGAGGGAGAGGGTCAGCAGATGCGAAAGAGAGCTGTGACGCCCTTCAGACCATCGTCAGACTCTGCCGGGAGGGACAGGCCCACAATGAATGAAATGCAAATCTTCCCCCCGAATGTGCCGATGGGAGGTGAGAGGATCGCATACGAGACACTGGTTAACCTTCTAGTGTATCGACAACCGAAGAATAGAGGTTTGGGGGGGAAACTCTGGCAAGAATGTATGGATGATGCCAGACTGATGGTGTTTGTCATGTGCAGTGAAACACGGTGGGGCCAGGTGAGGAGGGAGATGATCTTAGCGCTGAGGGACAGTGCAGTGGACGGGGATCTGGAGGGCTGTGACCTTCTGGAACTCGTTTATGCTTTCATCATACAGAAGAAGAGGGTTGAGGCTCTCTGTCTGCAGCAAGAGAAGGAGGGAGAGAGGGGGAAGGGAATGGGAGGTCGCCAGGTGGGACCTGAGTGACTAGGGACTCAAGAGCATGTCGGGAGGAGCAGTGGTCAGTTGAATGTTCAAATTAATTTTGATTCTTCTTTTTTGTTGTCTTTGTCTGATGAATTGCATGAGAAAGTGAGGGAACTGGTAGGAGTGATTGGGAAGGATACAGGGAATGGAAGGGGTTTTAGCAGGGAAAGTGTGAGAGAGAAAGTGGAGTCTGACCTTGATCGTCTTTCTCTCAGATTGGCTGGGGTGCGGATATTTGTTGCATCCCTCTAATAGTATGTGCACGCAGTTCAAGCTTGTCCTGTTTGCGCATCGGAGATTCACAGATGCGATTGCCCGTTGACGATGGTTCTTGTTATTTAGACAACACAGCCACCTTCATATACTCTCCATGTTATGCTTACGTCCCCTGAGGATGTGATGGATCCTTCTTACAAGCTTCGGACTGTCTTTAAGAGAGGGTTTGGTCAGAAATGTTTGAGGAGACTTGTATATTCCCATTCGCTGGCTGCTTCTACATGGTTAGGTCTGTCTGATACGAAATATTCTTCCTTTCTGAGAGAGGTCAAGGATGCTTGTGCTGGGGTGGGAGAGGATGCATCATGGTGGGACAAGGGAGTAATATATTTGATTTGGTCACGATGGAAGAGAGGCTTTTATATTGGAAGTACCATTGGTAGGGCGTTCGATCGGTTCTTTTAGCACCTCACGAGTGTATTAAAACCGTATCGCGTTGGGAAGAAATATAATAAGATGGGTCGTGGGTATGTACATCGCTTCTATTCTGTTTTGTCTGCTGATGCTTCCAGACACGGCCTCTTTGTTATCCTTCCTATTGCAAAGATTAAGGGTGGTCAGATGAATTTGCGCATGATGGAATACTTATGTATTCGTGCATACAAACCTACATGGAATACAGTTGGTGTGTTGAGGAGATTCAAGAATGAACCGGTACATAATTTGAGGGGCCATAATAAAAGGGATGTTCGCTCAATTGCGTGCAGGTGTAGTGACAGGGTCTCAAATCTGAGGAGGAGACTTGAATCTTCTGTTCACATGTCGAAGTTGGCGGGAAGAGTTGATAAAGGGGGCATTTTCCAATCTTGCTCCCTTTTCCTCTACAGGGTCACTGGTGAAGAGGGTGTGGGGGCGAAGAGAGGGGAAGGGGACGTGATTTCTCTTTTTCATGCACGACTGCTGACTACATTGTTCAAGAAGGTCCTTCCCGATTCGTCTCTTCGTTCATTTGATGCGACAAAGAATGATTTGAGTGCATGTATGCGCATGGTGCCCAGGGGCGGGATTCTTGGGAGAGGGAGGGCAACTTTTAACTTGAATGTGAGACAAATGTGCGAGTTGAATGGCTGGTCAGCAGCGACTTTGCTTAGAGGGGAGCTGATTACAATTCGGGTGCCCCTCGCTGACTTGTCTTTTTTCCGATCTTTTTATTTTGCCATGTTTGAGGAGATAAGGAAAACTGTGTCTCCATTGTTAAACGTGAGGCTTCGCCTTCTCCCTACAAAGCTGACTGATTATGACTTTATTCATTTCATTCATTCTTCCTCTAGATATCGCTTTGCTGTGTTGCCCACCCATAAGTCTTTTTGTATTAAGGAGGCGGGTCCGGGAGAGGGTGAGAAGTGGTATTCTCGGAGACGTTACTTAAAACCTATTGTTTTTTTATCCTCCCACTGCAATTATGCGAATGCACTTTCTTGCCCTCTTGATATGCTGGCTCATATAATTAATCTTGATTTTGTTTTGAATGTAATTCGGGTTCAAGGGAAGATAGTCAGACAGCATGAAGGTTTTTCTTAAGGGAGTCCGTGCTCTCCTGGTGGGGCCCGATTTTTTGCTGCGTGGAAAGAGTACTCTGTTGCATTGATGAGATCGAAGCCTTCATAGGGGGGGAGAAATGGATGGCAGGGAGATACATGGACGATAGAACGATTGTTTTTAGGACTGACTGTGGTATGAGTGACGTACCGGATGACCCCATGATGGAAAAGTTACTTGAGGAAGACTTCTACAGTCCTGTATACGTTTTAGAGCGTCAAAAGGGATCTACAGTGCTTGGTCTACGTCTTTTTTCGTTGCCGGAATCTCTTTCGATTTTGCTTTTTACTGCTGTTAATCCTAACCGTGATGTTCTTTTTAATTTCTTTTGTGATTTGGTTGCTTTTTCTCTGTTGCCCATTTCTGGAGGATCATGGTCGTCTTTTCCTAACCTGCCTTCACTTTGTAGAGTGCGTCTGATGCATGCTTTCTTCTGTGTTCCTTCTGTTTCGGCCAAGAAGGGCCTAATATCTTCTCATCTTATCCGGACACTTCTTTCTTGTAATGCACCTGCGGTTGTCCTGGTTGACGAACTTACTTTTCTGTTTTTGGAGTTGTATATTTTGAGATGGCCTGTTTTGTTTTTACTTGATTTGTTCATGTCTGCAGTCCGTCGGACTGGTGATGATGGTCTTCATTCTCTTTGGAAAGCGCGTTTGTCCTTTCTTTGTTTTGTTCTAAAATAATCTACATATGACTGATTTTTAACGTTACAGCCTTTTGTTGTCGTTTGCTTCCGCAAGTGCACCTAAGAACCGTCAGCGATAAACAAAAGAGAGCGGTATGGATACGGAGGGGCGTCGCACGCGGGATACTACGTGTGTTCTCTAATCATACTTACGGTCTATCCATCGGCTTGCAAGGATCGACGTAATACTGCGATTAATTGGCATGCTGATTTCGAGCTATTAATGCTTAGCTCGGCATATATGCGAAGCTTCAGTCTCCGATGGTTTTTCGCATGCATACGTTTTTTGTATGTCGTTTAATTAGCATGTATTCGATAAATTCCAATTGAATCAGACAGCAGCCTGTTGGATTGTACTGGATTATGGTAGATTGACCGTGTGCTCCTACCGACACATTTGTATACAGACAACATAAGATCTCAGCTGTTGGAAAAGACTTTCAATTTCCTAAAATCTCCATTATTATTATTATTATTATCCTAAGCGTCGCACAGTGGTAAAAAAAAAAAAATCTGAAAACGTTTATTCTTTTTTTTTTTTAATTTAAAATTTTATTGTATATGTAAAAAAAAATAAAGGTTAAATGACGAGCTTCAACTAGAGTTTGAATCATATCTAGGATCCCAGTTTCACTTTTAGCTTGGTAGACGCTTAAAAAGATTGACCAAAACTAGCTTTGACTCGAAATGTATATCGTCCTAGATATTGTCAGTGATGATGCAGATGCAGCGGCCAGCCGTGAAAATGTGTTCAACTAAAAGCACGAGTCGATACGGCGTGGGGATGATACTGAAGTGGCTGCAGAATTTACGAAAAAGAAAGGGCGGATGCAAGTCAATATGAATAGAAAACAAGAAGACATGGTTAGGTTTTTTAACAGACACAGCAAAGAGAAGAGAGAAAAGTCTAATGACAGTGTAGTTGAACAAGGGAAAAAAGATCGGTTGGTCCGTGTTCAACAAAGTCGATGATGGAATGGTGAAGACACTAGTAGAGACACTAGTAGAGACAAATGTACAATAACAACTAGGACTAGAACTAGGGTTGAAACTAGGGTTGAAAGATGTTTAAAACTTTGAGTTAAGTAATAAATGCGCGAGGAAGTTAGTTTAAAAGTACTTGTAAAAGGTGCTCCTCTAGGTGCTCCTAGAGGTGCTCTGGGAAATCCTTTGTAGAAAAAAAGAAAAAAAAAATCTGGAAAGGTCTATTTTTTTTTTTTTACCACTGTGCGTCGCCTAGTTATTATCATTATAATTATTGATATTATTATTATCATTATTATCATTATTTATCGGTTTATAGGCCATCTTACAATATATCATGATCTAGTGTTGTTAAGTCTTGGTACTTTCGGTACCTCGGTACTATAAGGAGGGTCTGTATCGGATATTTCGGATCAGATCTTTTGGTACCGACTTAAATGACTCTCAAACTTAAAAATCACATGTAGTCTGATGTTACAATATCATTTAAACACACTTTATAAAATAAAATAAACAAAATACAATGATATAAATTAAAATTAAGAAAGTCTTTTCTAGCTTTTTTAATTGTTCCGCGACTTCTGTCTTCTAGAACGGTCTATGGATTGAGGCATAAAACCCATGTGTAGAACTGTTTGCTTGTATGAATCGAGGATGTATGCTCTTGAGGCTGATCGAATCAGATCGATGCATGCTGCATGGCAATATATGGCAACAGATGCGTCACCATGTCGGAATCGGTCGGCCAGACAATGGACTCGGATCATGCCGAGTCGGATGTGATACACTGACTTGCATAGAGGCTGGTGACACACACACACACTCCCTCCCTCGACAGACAGACAGACAGACAGACAAACAGACAAATAGAGAGAAACAAAACGGGGGGTATTGAAATCACTTTTTATCTTCACTCTCCTCCAGGACCCACTTCTTCTTTCTCTGCTGCCTGATCTGCTGCTTTTGGGCCTCTGCCTTTGTCACTCGACGCTGTGTCACAAATCCTAGGGTTGGATACTAAAGTTTTAAAGTTTTTTTTTATTAAAGTTTTTTTTTTGCCGTTTAGACTTTATTTTAAAAAAATATTTTTCAATCAGTTTTTGAGTAGATCGTTAATTAAATCAGTCATAAGTTAGACTCATAACTAAACTAATCAACTAGCCTACATAGAAGATGGCACAAGCTTAGTCTCTTTAAGTTGAAATTTATGTTCACATTGAAAACAATTATCAGCGAGATCGATCGGATCTAGCATTGGAAGAAAAGTGATCGGATGACATCACGGATCAAAAGTTCGGATGTACTTGCACCAGAAATTCTCTTTCATCCAGCGACTTGACACAAGAACGCACCTAAGAACGCACATACAGAAAGTCTATATATGAAGCCATCAAGAGATCGAATTCAAGAATCATATATATAGAGTTTGTGCTCGCGACATTCATCAAACACATGGTAAGGAGTCCAGCGATTGAGGAGTACTACATAGATTTTCTGCATGCAATAGGCGATCAACATAAATGTATTGTTCCATGCTCCTCCGGACTCAATAGGTCAGACGAAGCCGAAACGGAAGAATAGAACTAGAATTGGAGTTGAATATATCTTTCAATTATTCACTCAGTGTTATTGAAATCAGTGAAGGTCGGTTCAGATCGCTTCAAGTCAATTCTTCCAGAAGGTAAGTCAACTCGATTTGGAATTCAATTCTGTTACTCCGAGGTCAAGTTTGTAATCGATTCTTTCTTTTCTTTTTTTTCAAAGTTGCATTTTATGCTTGTTTCCTGCAAAGGTTGCCAATTGTGAAAGTGTATCAATTATGTAAGTATATCTTTTTTGACAGACTTTCATTTTTGAAAGTGTATCAAGTTTAACATACTTTGCCTTAACCGATACAGAACCGATTAATCGGCTTCTTGTGAAAGTTAGACAAAAGAGATGGAGGTGGGAATCGAACCCGAGACCTTCCGCTTCTCAGTCTGCCACCTGGCAGTGCTCACATTTCATCCATTGTGATTCTCCTGATGTCTGCCAAAGGACACAGACAGCAAAACGTCTCAGAATAATCAAAGACTTAAGTTGCGGTCTGAGTAGACCATAACACATGCCCCCTCCTCAATAAGGCGCTTCTACGCGCCTTTAAAACTACTGTCGTCTCTTTCGCCTTCAAAGTTACTGTACGATATAACACGTGCCCCTCTCTTGTGAAAGCGGTTCTACGCGCCTTCAATTCCACAAAGTTGTACCGAGTTCTTGCTTGCCCCTTGGTAGGCTTAAAAAGGATCCACAGGTGTCTTCACTTTCCAGTCTGCTCGTCGACGAAGTTCCACGAAGTCCCGGCGCCTGAGGTTCTTGCTATCCTAATTTACGCGTTGACGCCTACTTAACTTTCATTCATTTCACCAGCCAGCCATCAGCCAATCAAAGTGGCGCAAAAGCTTCCGAAAGAGACAAAAATAGATATTTCGCCTTTGTATGCAGTCACTGTGACTGGGTGGTGTTTTGTGGATTCAGTGTTTCTCAACAATGTTCAAATTCTCATACACAGTCAACAGCGGACACTTCATTCCCAAGACCTTCCTTTAACTCAGTTTTTTTGCTTCTATTGCACTGATTCATCAGTGTATCCTCTAAACCTTTGTCTTAACCTCACTCCTTGAGGTGCGTTGCTTTGGAAGCTCGATCATTCGCTTCATGATCGGCGATCGTCTGCGTCCAATCCTTTCACCTTCTCACTTTTGTCGAGAGGAACGGTGCGACCGGGGCTTACCGACCACGGAGAGAGCCCGGCCATGCGGTAGCAGTCACATTTAGTTACACTTTTGATCACACTTCGTCTTTCAAAGGTCAGGCCTGCCGTTCCCTCGGGGGCATCAGATTGGCCCAGCACTGCGCCTTGTACATCTTGCACATCTGATGGATCTTAACACCCCGGCTCGACTTCGAGATCGAAAGATCCAGTCTTGTCAGCATCAAAAAGCGTCACAGTTCATACCAGAAAGAACTCATTCAGCTCTGCTCTCTCAGAGAGAAATCCCGACGACTTGATTAAGCAACCAAGAGTGGTTGTTGGGCCGTGGCACACTCAGCCTTCTGCTGAATGGTCCGTTTCGGATGCAAGAGGTCAATTGCACCAAGGTGCCAACCACAGTGAATGGGTGTATATTATGGTGGCCAGTCCATGCATACAATTGGTCTGTTTTTTTTTTTATGTGTGTGCACACAGTTGTCTCGAGTCTGGCATGTGTATCATCCCACCACATACTAAGTCTTACTTCACACACACCTTTTTCACCCAATCTTCCATTCCTCAACAAAAGGTTTTTTTATCGATACATAAGCAACTTATCCTGAGCCTCCTAAGGCTTGCTCCATCGTCGCCAGCTAGCAAGAGGTCCAAGCTCCAGCGAGGTCTAGAAGTTCCACAGTTCTAATCCAATGGTCGCTCCATCCGTTGTTTCAGTTTGCAGAGAAGGCTGATTCTCAGAGGGATGTCGACCCCCACAGAGGCGCTCGTGCCTGTATGAGACTGCTATTATTTTTCTTAGAGGGTTTGTGGGGAGGAGTTTCATCTGCGAGTGCAGAGGTTGCTGTTCAATTTGGGAAAAAACTGCTGGCTTGACCAAAAAGGTCAGTCATTTTCGGTTACGCGGCGTCTCGTGATAATTTGGTTGCATGCATGTGCCCCGGCATTCCACCGCACGGCGGGGGAGGAGTCACACGCCCGGGCTCAAGGAAGCAATTGACCCCGCGGTATTTGGATTCAGCGCGTGAAGGTCAGTCAATCATCTTTGGCAAGAGTCTTATATAACCTTTCCTCTTAATTCTGTATTGTTTCACCAATGTCTGTCTCGGGAGCGCAAGCTCTATATGGTACTGAGGCTGGGATGGAAAAGAGAGAAACGAAAAAAAATGAACAGCGCTTTGCGGTTTGCTCTGGTTTTGTTTGGGTATCTTTCTCAAAGGACAGAAGAGGGAAGAAAACGAAAATTCAGCAGCGCTTCGCGGTTTGCTCCGTTTTGATGTGATTTTTCTCCAAGTCAAGGGTGACGGTCCTCTCAACTCGAGGGGCTCTTTGTGGTTGACGAAGGTGTTAGAGCGTACCAGAAGTGTGA
Source organism: Chromera velia (assembly GCA_018398765.1). Classification (NCBI taxonomy): domain Eukaryota; family Chromeraceae; genus Chromera; species Chromera velia. The sequence goes on along the minus strand of JAHBMJ010005897.1, from coordinate 24,777 downwards.
AAGCGTGCCGATGTGGATGGAGTTCAGAAGGAAGAAAAGGAAGTCCGGGGACAGCAGGGTCTAAAGGAGTGACAGCTGCCCACACACAGGTGAAGTATCTTCTGAAAGGTCTCCAGCGAGTGGCAGAAGGAACTGCCAGATCCAGCACTTGCAGGTGTGCTTGGATGAAGAGAACTCTTTGGTGTTGGTTCCTGAAGAGGAGTGGTTGGCCGTACAGTTCGACCTTCTCTCTCGATCTCTTGTTAGGGGTCCCGGCAAGGAAGACAGTTTCTGAAGTTGCCTGAATGGAAATGTTCCAAGTGTCTATGCTGAGAGACTCGATTAGTCTCCAGTTAGTTTCACTCTTTGCAGGTTGTGTTCGACTCTCGCGGCAAGTCACCACACCTTCCGTGCTCCTCCGGACTCAGTAGGTCAGACGAAGCCGAAACGGAAGAATAGAACTAGAATTGGAGTTGAATATATCTTTTAATTATTCACTCAATGTTATTGAAGTCAGTGAAGGTCGGTTCAGATCGCTTCAAGTCAATTCTTCCAGAAGGTAAGTCAACTCGATTTGGGATTCAATTCTCTTACTCCGAGGTCAAGTTTTTAATCGATTCTTTCTTTTCTTTTTTTTCAAAGTTGCATTTTATGCTTGTTTCCTGCAAAGGTTGCCAATTGTGAAAGTGTATCAATTATGTAAGTGTATCATGTTTGACAGACTTTCATTTTTGAAAGTGTATTAAGTTTGATATACTTTGCCTTAACCGATAGAGAACCGATTAATCGGCTTCTTGTGAAAGTTAGGCAAAAGAGATGGAGGTGGGAATCGAACCCGAGACCTTCCGCTTCTCAGTTTGCCACCCAGCAGTGCTCACATTTCATCCATTGTGATTCTCCTGATGTCTGCCAAAGGACACAGACAGCAAAACGTCTCAGAATAATCAAAGACTTAAGTTGCGGTCTGAGTAGACCGTAACACATGCCCCCTCCTCAATAAGGCGCTTCCACGCGCCTTTAAAACTACTGTCGTCTCCTTCGCCTTCAAAGTACGACATAATACGTGCCCTTTTCTTGCGAAGGCGCTTCCACGCGCCTTTAAAACTACTATCATCTCCTTCGCCTTCAAAGTACTGGCGTCACCACGTATTCCGTGCTCCTCCGGACTCAGTAGGTCAGACGAAGCCGAAACGGAAGAAGAGAACTAGAATTAGAGTTGAAAATATCTTTTAATTATTCACTCAGTGTTATTGAAGTCAGTGAAGGTCGGTTCAGATCGCTTCAAGTCAATTCTTCCAGAAGATAAGTCAACTCGATTTGGGATTCAATTCTGTTACTCCGAGGTCAAGTTTTTAATCGATTCTTTCTTTTCTTTTTTTTCAAAGTTGCATTTTATGCTTGTTTCTTGCAAAGGTTACCAATTGTGAAAGTGTATCAATTATGTAAGTGTATCATGTTTGATAGACTTTCATTTTTGAAAGTGTATTAAGTTTGATATACTTTGCCTTAACCGATAGAGAACCGATTAATCGGCTTCTTGTGAAAGTTAGGTAAAAGAGATGGAGGTGGGAATCGAACCCGAGACCTTCCGCTTCTCAGTCTGCCACCCGACAGTGCTCACATTTCATCCAATGTGATTCTCCTGATGTCTGCCAAAGGACACAGACAGCAAAACGTCTCAGAATAATCAAAAACTTAAGTTGCGGTCTGAGTAGACCGTAACAGTGCTTGGCTAGTAGGTGCTTGGTCAAGGACTCAAGGTTTGTATAAGTTCAAGGTTTGTGTTCGATCTACCAAACGTGTAACATCTTAAAAGACTAGTTAAAAGATGTCAAGTTAATTTGCACGTAAAAAACTTTAAATCCATGCACTTTGAAATGAATTTAAAAATTTAAATTCATAGTGAATTTAGTCTTAAAATTCATTTGTAAACTAATTCACTTAATTTAACTTAAATTCACATAAATTCATCAATCAATCAATCAATCAACAAGCAACTAGGCAAGCAATCAATCTAAATTCACTGCTTAAATTCATGCAAATTAATGTAAATTCACTTAAATTCATCTGTAAATTCACTTATTTTTGTAGGGTAGTCTCAGTGGCATTAGGTTTAGCATTAGGTTAATGAGTTTAGAAATCAATTGATTAATTTTTACCTAGGCTCCCCATACATAAAAAAATAAAAAAGCTAATTGCCAAAAATCACTTTTACTTTTTATTTTTTTATTTATTTTTTTGAAGCAGTCACTTCAAGTTCGAAGCTCAAAACCTATCTGACGCACAAAAATAAAAAAATAAAAAAACTAATTCAGGTTTTTGCCTAAATTTGTTTATTCTTTTTTTTATGTATGGGGAGCCTAGATTTTTACTTATAGATTTTTACATACATATAGTAGTGCATTTAATGATTTACTAAATAAAAGCAGACACCCCTAAACTACTAGTTTGTACTAGCCTAGGTACTAGCTATGCTAGATAGACTACCAAGAAAAACGGCCCCACACTAGGCTTAACAAAACCTTACAGCATAACTATATAGTAGCATAGAGAGATTAGACCCTAAAATTGGGCTGAAAAGAAGAGGAGGCAGATCTAGTAGTGAATTTAGGTGAACAGTGTGTTGGAATACGCATATGCATCCAAATTACGACGCTGTACACGATGAATCTCCTCAAACATTTTCCCCCGGAGCTTCAACTTTTCCGTCAGAATTCCAGCTCCGACCAGATCTCCCTCAAACAAAGCAGCGATGCAAGGCAGCAAAGATCCTGCAAGCAAAGAAGCCGCGAACATATACGCACACACAGAAACAGAGACACAGACAGAGTCAGTGAGTAAGTGAGTGAGCGTATATGTGTGTGTGAGAGAGAGGGAGAGACAGACAGACAGACAGACAGACAGACAGACAGACAGAGACAGAAAGACAAGACGGAAAGGGAGCCGCCCAAAACAGGTGCACATGAAGAACAATTCCAATCTTGACAGACTCATGCACCAGAGCCTGCATGCCTGCCCAAGTGGTTGCATGCCGCGCGAGCCAACACGGTGACTCTCTCTCTCTCTCTCACACACACACACAAACACAAACACAAACACACACATTGAGAGCCACGGGGAGAGGGAGAGAGAGGAAGAGGGAGCAAGAGAGGCAGGACGGGAGAGAACAAAAGTCAGAAAGGAGGGAACATGGATTGATGAAAACAAAGAAAGAAAGAAAGAAAGAAAGAAAGAAAGAAAGGAAAGAAAGAAAGAAAGAAAGAAAGAAAGAAAGAAAGAAAGAAAGAAAGAAAGAAAGAAAGAAAGAAAGAACAAACAAACAAACAAACAAACAAACAAGGAAAGGAAGGAAGAAAGAAAGAAAGAAACAGAGGAAGGAAGGAAGGAAGGAAGGAAAGAAGGAAAGACGGAAGAAGAAAAAAGGGGAAGAAAATAGGGAGAAAAGGGGGGAAATGAACGAACGAAAGGATCAAACAAACAAACAAACAGAGAACGAAAAGCACACACAGGAACCGAAGGGCACCGAAAAGAACCGACTGGTGTTTCCCTCGATGGCTGAAAGGGCAATTGCTTAGTCATGCAAAAAGGGCGAAAAAAGGGACTGTTCCAGGAAGTTCAGATAAGAAAAAACTGACGTACCTGAATTTGAATTCGTATGGCCTCATTCTCTCACGTCCTTTTACTCTTCTCCTCGTCCTTTTTTCTCTGTTTCGCCAATTGCGCGTAGTACGACTGCATGAACAAGGCCGAGAAAATGCCGACCACGGAAACCCACTGGGTAATGTTCAGTTTGTGTCCGAACCAAATGACGGAGAAGAAAACTGTAAAGAACTTTCGAGTCGTTGTTATCAACGTAAGGTAGAGAGCGCCAAAACTTGTCAGAGACTGAAAAATAAATACCTGCCCCAGCGTGTTACAGACAGCGAAGAGGAAAATGTACTGGATCATTTCGGGGTATCTGGCGGCGTATTGGAACGGTTGGGATTGCTCAACGATCAGCATCGCAATGCCGGAAGGGAACATTGCAAACAAATTGGTGAACATCATGTGTTCAAACGCTCCCACTTGGTACTTTTTGTTCATTTTGTCTTGTCGTGGTCCTGTGAACATGTCACAGAGGAGAGAAAGGAAGATGAGAGCAAGCCCCACCACCGTCTGTGCAGCCTCAGCTCGTGATTTCTTCTTCGCTAAATTAAAGACAATCAAGCACGTCGTGATCACAGCGACGGCCACATAGTCGTACCACGGGTATCGTTTCCCGTATAACAAAAGACCTCCCAAAACGACAGGGACCATCTTGGCAGACTTGACAAGAACCTGGGTGGGATAGTTCACCTGGGTCAGTGCGTAGTTGCTGCACAACATGGCACCAATGTAGGTGAGGGAGATCAAGAAGAAGTCCATGACAATCTCCCAATTCAGTTTGTTACTCATTTTCCTGCCCTCTTCTTTCTTTTCCTTCGGACTCTGGAAGAGCGCATCCATGGTCTTGAAGGGGTCCCAATTGGCGATGAACAGGTTGTAGAAGAACGCAGACAGCGCACATCCAGTGGACATGGCAAAGACAAGAAACATGGGATAGTGGAAGGTGTCACCTTCGGCTTTGTCCCCCGTCAGGTAGATCCCTTCTTGAACTATCCCCGAGAGGATATAGCAAGTGTAGATCCCGGCAACGCAGACGAGACCCACAAGTATTGAAGAAAACTCCTGCGGCTTCTCTTTTTTTGAAGCCATTGTGCCTGACTGCACAGTGAACGGTGCTCTACAAAAGCTTAAGTACAGGTGTCAGAAAGGACTCAGGAGTTCGTATCAACAAATTTAAGTGAACAACACCACTTTTCCTCGAGGCGGGTGCGTGGAGATACCGACAGATCGAAGTTCCCAGCAGGAGATCACAGCTCCGTCCCGACTGAGAAAGAATTCAGGAGTCGTGAGCTCGTGTCAGAGTGCTCTAAAATGCGATGGGGGAAAGGGCTGCGCACTTCACCTCTGCCGGTTTCCGGAGCAATCTGCCATTACTCGCCTATGAGTGGACAAGTGGTCATGCACTGAATCGGAATATCAGACTCGATCGCGGTTTCTGCATGACATGCATGTGCATGAGAGTTTCATGCATGGGGATTCGCGCATCGCGCGCGCACTACATAGCTTCTCGGGATTTGTCGGGAGACGGCCACGAACTTGGAAGGAGACGGCATGCAGCACCCGGGTCTGAAAATTCCATTCAACGCAGACCCGATGTGTCGATCCCGATCCCGATGGTTTGTGATCAGTGACTGGCAGTGCTTCCCCAAATTGTAACTCAATCCAGTGACTTGAGGGAGGAGAGTTATGCGGTAGAAATAGCAGTCCCTCGCAGCACGAATCAATTGGGTCGCTGTCTTGACTTTGGAACCCAGCTCTTCTCTCAAGAGTTCTGCATGGATATAGAGTCGTGTGCCTGTACGTGCCAAAGGGGTCGGCAGTCACGATGCATCTTGGAAAGTGGTCACACTGACTTGCCGAAAACGGGGAAAACCAAGGCTGCTTTGAGCCGGCGGATCTCCCGCTCCTTTCTTTCTGCATCGGGTGGACGAGACGAAACGAGACGGCTGGGGGAATCATGTTCCTTTCGCGTCTCCTGCCAAAAGTGAGTGCGTGCTCCAAAGAGATTAGCGGAATTTGATGAAAAAGGTTGTATTACAACACACCCTCGATGTGGTGCTGGCCACAATTTTGGTGTCTCCGTGAGTCGGGTATCCTTTTTGACACAGACACCTGCGTCAATATGCGCCCTCGTACCCGTCACCATTTCTTCGTGCATTGTCTGTGCGTGTTTCAGGGCGGCCAGCAGCAAGGGTTTTGTAACCTTGCAAGGGCAGTGCAGAAGACGGTCCTCCAGCAGATGAGGAAACACAACCCACAGGTGCTCGGAGAGGCTCCCAGAGGTCAGTGGAAGGACTGTCTCCGATTAAACGGGTTGGAATGCGTGCCGTCAGTCTTGATCACGTCTGTTTTGTGTAAGTCGGAATGAGACCAAAAGGCGACCGCCTATGAGTGCGTCTGTCTGCTAGCTCTCTCTATCTTGACCTTTCCATCTGTGCGTGTCAACAAACACGACGGTGTGCACACACGCTAGGCCACCCACCGAAGTGATCTTTGAGCCGTCGAGGTTTCCTCGGGGGGAAAAGTGCGTGGGCTCCTGCATGAGAAATGGGCTTGACTGAACGGTCTGCCTATCTGGTGAACAGAAAAGTCAACATGCTGAGAATGTTTCTTTCGGTGATTGGTTTGTCTATGCTCTGAATGATCCCGGACTGATTGCTTGAGTGACTGGGAGAAAAGAGTCCCCTGCAAGTTTGGGATAGTGAGCGGGGGGGGAAAGGAAAGTTCTCCAGCGACGGACTCTCAGGTCGTCAAATGAGCTGGCAGCCCTGACTTAATTCAGCGGGGTCGAACACCGATGGGTGACAGCAATTTGCGGGAGGAACAAATAGAGAAAGAAGCTGTCCGACGTCCAGCTGGTGCATGAACGATTGACGATTGGGAAAGGATCGACTTGATTTGCGAGGATGATTTATTTAGATGTCTCGATGATGAGGGATGCGTGCGAAAGGGAAGCATGCACATGCAAGGTAAGAGCATTCATTCATCCGTGCATCTCTCTCCACATCATAAAGTCTCTCTCTTTTCGCTCTTCTCTTTTTTTGTGTCCTTCCCTCTTCGCCCTCCCTGTGTGACTTTCCTCAGCAAGCCCATGGGGGGAATATGCGTCTTCGAGAGCATCTGCACAGGCACGCGAGGGCGTCCCCAACCTGCCCCTGTTGATCCCGTTGGACTTCACAGAGGCTCCGGGAGAGGGAGGAGGAGGAGGACACGCATCCCCAGGTCCCCCCTTCGCCTTCCCTTCCTCTCCAGTTGAACCTCCGCCTGGCACCTCCCGAAAACCCGCAATCGAGATGCCGCCTGTGTGGAGGGTGTTGGACATTGGAAGGGATGAGTCGGAATTGCAGAAGGAAATTGCTGACGTCCTTCGACCGAAGGCAGCCAGACTGTGCATCTCAACGAGACGGAGGCAATTTTTCAAATTGAAGAAGCACAAAAAGAAGAAGTTCAAAAAAAGCAAGCGGCACAGGACGAAGTTGGCAAGAAAGTTCAATCTTGTACTCTACAGAAGACGGACTTACTGTGTTCTTTCTGAATGGCAGAGGAGTGTTAAAATTTGGAGGCGGGGGAGACGGGGATTTCATGGCAATCGCATGCGGACTTTGAGACTTCACTGGCGAAGAAGATAATCAATTGAACTACCCTGAATTACTCATTATAATACTCAAGCAATCAATCTAAATCAACCAATAAGTACTCTGTAAAACATGTGAGAAATATGATAGACAACTTTGAAGTTGTTATACAGAAAATTAAGTGATTATTAAAAAACTGATAAAAACCTGTTAGTCTTCGATCTACCCTGCAGGTAGGCTGAGGTAGCTAGGATTTTACGGGATTTTAGCCTAGGATTTTAGCGGATTTTACGGGATTTTGGCCAGGATTTTAGCGGATTTAGACGGATTTTGCCCAGGATTCTGCCGGACTATTTTTCTAGGATTTTAGAATCTAAAATCCTGGCTCTAGGGATTATAAAGGCTAAAATCCTGGATCCTAGGATTTTAGAAATGAATGCCAGGATTTTACGGGATTTTATGGGATTATACGGGATTTTACTAGATTTTAACATAAACAAAAATAATGAAATAGAAGTCGATCACAATCGATGCCGGTTATCCCTTCACGTCAAACTGGAAGTGTATCATTGATCTTTGAATTTAATTTTATTCATTTCCTTAAAATCCCATAAAATCCCGTAAAATCCCGTATAATCCTGTAAAATCTACACTGAAACTAGGAACTATAGTGTGACACAATTAAAATTGTGACACAATACCCTATACACTAGTACCAGTGACACAAATAATTGTGTCACAATAGGTGTGATGAAATAGTTTGAGTAAGTTAGGTGTGATGAAATTGTCACACAAACTTTGAAGTGATCCTAGACTTTCAAAATGACTAGCAGCCACTAGCTTGAAATCTTCAGAGTCGATGAAGGTCAGACTTACCTCATTCACTCATTCATTCATTCATTCATTCACTCACTCACTTACTGACTCACTTTCTTCACTCATGGTGACTCACCTCACCCACTTACTCGCTCACTGTGTCAACTAAAGCCAGCGCTGAAGGACACGGTGTGACCTTTGAGTGTCGTACATCCTGTCCCATAAGTTTTAGGGCTGCACCTTACCTTTCACAACTGTTACAACCACAAACAAGGAAACACACCTGCCCCTTCTTGTTCTTTAACTGCTTTGCATTTACGGCATTCTCAGTATAAGCAGATTGCCATTTGGCTTTGTACGTCTCCTCTGTGATGGGGCGAATGTCTCTGACTTCCAAGCGACCCTCAGCCTTGTGATGAGTCAGAAGCTTTTTGGCTTTGTGCTCAGCGGAGTCTTTCTTGCACCCTCGTGAATCTTTCTTCACTTTTTTTGAACCTTTGGTCATAGTAAAGCGTTACAAAGAAGGAGACGGATGGAGACGGGGGTACTACTCGGGAGTGTTGCAATCCCAAGGAAGATGCTGGTAGTCTACAATGAGGAGGGACATGGCTTGACGGTTTCGGTTTGATTAAGGTCAGGCTGTATAGTTTGCATGAGTTTGCGCATACACGTTTTTCTCGTGGGGTCATGCAGCTTTTGTTCGATCATGCGTACATGTGCGCAGTCTGCATGGCCCGTGCAGCGGCTATGACGCCGCCCCTTGACCTGCGATCTATAACTAATTTTATCACACATAAGTGTGATTTAATTAAATCACTGACAGTCAAAAGTTCTTAAAATCACAATTATTGTTTCACAAATCATTGTGACATAAAAGGTTTTAGAAATTCTTATTATGATACACTATAGTTCCAGTGTGGTAAAATCCCGTATAATGCCATGAAATCCTAGGAAGAGGCCAGGATTTTAGCTTTTTTCCAGGATTTTAGATTCTAAAATCCTAGATGTAGGGATTATATTTTTAACGTTAAGAGTCTGGCAGAATCCTGGGCAAAATCCGTCAAAATCTGCTAAAATCCTGGCCAAAATCCCGTAAAATCCGCTAAAATCCGGGGCTAAAATCCTGCAAAATCCTGGCTACTTGCAGGGTAACACTGTTATAAATCGAAATCAAGATTTTCGACATCGATCTTAGAAATTTGGCTAAAAATTTTGAGCAAAGTTTTATTAAAATTTTAAAAATTGAATCAATGTTGATAAAATAGTTGATTGTATGGTTTTGTGTTGCTATAGCAGCGCTAGGCTTTAAAAAGCGAAAAAACTAGCGAAAAAAGGATTTCCATCTATAAGATAACTCAATAATGATTATGAGTCCATTATGTAAAACGTGTAATCATTACCCTGTTAAATTAGGGCATAAATGGGGGAAATGCGGCCCCATTTCACCCCAATTCCCCAAAATAGGCCAATATTTTGGGGGGGGGGGGGGGTTAATTATGTCATATAAAGCTCAAATTAAGCTAATAAAAACCGTTTAACGTTGTTCTACTCATTTCAAACGCTCTTAAAGCCATTCATAATATTTTTCATATAAAAAAAATCAATGGGGGAAATGGGGTAACATGGGGTAACCCAATTTCCGATATCCCATTTTACTCCATTTCTACGTTATTTTACCCAATTTCTCCAAATGGACCAATATTTTTCAGAAGCCGGGTTAATTGTGTCATACAAAGCTCAAATTAGGCTTATAAAAACCGTCTAACGTTGTTCTAGTAGTACAGTTCTACTCATTTCAAATACTTTAAAAGTTATTCACTATTTTTTCCACATATATAAAAAAAATATTCTTCGTCATTTCACCCCAATTCACCCCGGAAATTACATAAGAAATTTTGTTCTGGAATTGGGGCCCCCATTTCACCTCAATTTCCAATTATGTTTATAATTTACGAAAAAGCTGTCATATGTAATGTTTTAAATTACCTAGTAATTAGATTTTAAAAGCCTCAAACCTTTAGAAACACGCCTTATTTTGACTAGATAACATGTTTTTATCAGTTAAAAGATGTATCCCGTTTTGGGGAAATGGGGCGAAATGGGCCTAAGTTTGCCCCCATTCACCCCATTTATACCCCAATTTCATAGGGTATGATTAAAATTATAATTATTAGAAGGTGTTCATAATGATTATGACTCTTTCCACAAACTTGCTGTAACACTGATATTCATTATAAAAAACACATAATGATTATTAAAAATCATAATGATTATATATTGATGCAATGTTCGATCAACCTAGGCTCCCCATACATAAAAAAATAAAAAAGTTAATTACCCAAAATCACTTTTACTTTTTTTTTTAAATTTATTTTTTTGAAGCAAGCACTTTAAGTTCGAAGCTCAAAGCCTACCTGGCGTGCAAAAATAAAAAAATAAAAAAACTAATTCAGATTTCTACCGAAATTTATTTATTTATTTATTTACGTATGGGGAGCCTAGTGTTCAACTTGTGATATCTTATGAAGTATTGATAATGGAACTTTTTGGCTTAAAATTTCTTTATAAAACAGAGTCGATTTATAAAGTTAATCAAGTTTGTTCTTCATTTTCTTTTTTGTTCATCTTGGGTTACATACATAACCATTATGAATTTGATAATCATTATATATTCATAATTATTATGCTAAACTTAGTTGCATAATGATTAATTATTATATTATATAAGAATTAAAGTCACTATGAATTTTTATATATAATGATTATACGTTACACCCATTGAGTTATCCCCTAGGTTATCCTGTTGATGTAATTCATACTAAGTCATAATATCACAAAACTACACAAAACCTAGCTGAGATAATATTTTAAAACTACTTCCAAATCTAGTTCCAAATCCTACAGTGTAGCAAATCCTCCAGGGGGGCTCCAAGGGTTCAATCCTCCTTCGATCGAGCGCCTGCACGCAGTATACCCAACCTTCACCCTAGGTTCCGCACCAGAAAATGATATTCAAAAAACTAGCCTTCTCTGCAACAATGTGAAACGGTGAAAAAAGATTGCTGGTGGTAGTGCCGGTACAGTTTATAAATTCTATTAAATTAATGTTCTAGTTGATATTAAGATTAAATACTAGATTAAATCTAGGATTAAATGTTAAAATGTTAGAAAAGTAATCACCCCTGAAACTATTTAGTTTTGACCCTACCTAACTAGGTCTGGCGATTAGATTTACTCCCCCACTCCCCCAAGAAGGATCAATTAATAAATGACCTACTTAGGTCCTTTCAGGCAAACCCGTCCCCCACTCCTCTGGAGGTGGAGGTGAGAGGCAGCCCAAAAGCGTAACAAAAATGACCACAATGCGAGAAAATCTGCAATTGGTTCTTGTGGGGGCAGCGACTCGTGGCGATCTATAAGTGATGATATGCCAGTGCCCCTCTTAATGCTTCCAAAGATGCTTCCCAGTATTGTACGTGCAGTCAACGCACACGGAAAGGCAAACAAGTAAGCCAGATCTCGCAGATTGAGCACCTAGTTAAGCGCCTCTAATGACCTGCACAAAAAAAAACTTCATGTACACGAATTGCTTTGAGATTAAAGCCCCCCCAAAGCTACTTACTGGTAACACTGTATACTTGTATTGCTTACAAACGTTTCACAAGGCGAACTGAGTAGCTAAAAAGAGGAAGCCACAAATAGCGAAGCAACACAAGTGGTATGTAACAGAGTGGGGGGCAGGGTTAGTGGAAAAAGGAACGCGTCAGGGAGGGGGTATGCACATCGATTCTACTCAACTCTCTCTGCAAATAACGGGAGGCATGGATTGTTTGTGGTTACGCCACTGGTCGTTGTTGCAGGATCCCAGATGGAATTGCGAGATGCGGAGATGGCCTGCATTCGATCATACATGCCGAAGTGGACTACGGTGGGAGTGAGGAGGAGAGTGAAAGGCGACTTTAGCTGGAGGTTCAAATCTGACTGTATGGATAGAGAGGTGACAGGGAGGGGTGGGGGGGATGGGGCTTTGAGGAGGTCAAAAAGGTTGGCTTCCGGACGTAGAGGTGTTTTGATCTACTCGGACAAGCTGTCGGAATTCTTTGCGGTTAGGAGGAGGATTACGGTGGCAACAGTGAGCTGAGGAGGGACTGCGTTCTCCTGTGCTGCTTATTTATCTGCTGTGGGGAGGTTTAAGGGTGGGGGGGGGAGTCTATCTACCAAGAACAGGGGGGGGAGAGGTACAATCTCCGGCCCTACGAACACAGCAATCTTTGTTTTCCGCTCGCTTCTGTTGTCGCTTCTCAGTAAAAAGAGAATGAGTGACAATCAGCTGAGGGCTTTGTCTGTTTGTGAGAATGATTTGTCGTCTGTCTGTAGCCTGTTTCCTGTTTGTGGGGTATTGAGGGCGGGGAGGGCGGTTTTTGATGCAAATGTGGGCAGGTTGTGCAAATTGAAAGGGTGGTCCATCAAGAAGATTAAGGATACGAGAAGTAAAACGTTCCGTTTGCCTCTGGTGGACTTCCCTCCTTTTTCTTGGTTTTATCGGTCAGTAATGAGGGATTCGTGGAGGGAGGCCAGTATGGGAGGATCTTTGGGGGTGGTGGTTTTACCAGCCCGTTTGTGTAATCTACAGCAAGCGCTTGACAATTCCTACTCTGTTTGTGGGGGGAAGGGTGACGACGTAAATGGGGGGGGAGTTACTGAGGAATCTGTGGATGCGACGTGCACCGATGGTTCTGCATGCCCATGTCGATCCCTCGGGATTATGTATGGTTTGGACTGCCTTGATGGACATGTCTGCTCTCTGCTCTCTCTTTCTCCTCATCTTTGGTCTGCTCTCTCTCTTCCCTCGAATTTCTCCGCTACTTCTAAGCTATGGCCCGGGTCTGGGGGGTGGGAAGGGGTGAGGAAGGGTTTGTTGTCTTTTTTATCGTACGTGAATTCACTCAGGGGAGGTCTTGTGGGTCAAGGATGTAGGGGGCGTGTGTTTGTATCTGCTGCTGCATAGGCAGATCTACAATATCGTTGGCTCTCCATATTAAAGGTGTATTGTTTAGGCCCCAAGTTGCCTGAGAAGGGGTTTGCGGTTATGAAGGCGATGAAGGCTGCGCTTGTCATTACACCCGTAGATTAAGCTAAGGGCGACTTAGTTTCCTCTGCCGTCGGATGTATGTTACATGTGTGCGTAGGGCCTTCCTTGCAGATGCCGCATATGTTCGACTTACTCCAACACAAATCGCTGATCGTGAGTCTCTGTTGTTTGATCTATCTTTGTGGTCTGTCTCAAGGAAGACATTCATGGCTCAGTTTGCGATTCCTAGCAGAACACGACATGAGTTTGGGACGGGGATTCTATGGCCAAAGAGGAAGTCTCGGGGGTCCGATGGTCTGGTTGTGGGCGGATGGGATGCATTGAAATTCAGGCAGTTGGTTTCATATGTAAAGAACTGTTGGAAAGGGGTCTTTTCTTTTTTCTGCAAAGTTCTTAACGGACTCTTGAAATTTTTTGCACCACATTGTGATTTGAATTCTGTTTTCTAGTTTCAAGAAATGTTGGGTGACTTCAACGTTGGGTTCGGACGGGTTGCAGACAGGGGGTTGTCTATGCGTGCCCTACCGAGCTGGCTGATAGGTTCGGTTACAATTGCGGTGGATGACATCAAGGCATACTTTCCGTCTTTAGCCTGAGCTGACTTTTTGTCTTCTCTCAATACTTTGGTTTGTTTTCTTTCTTCTTCTTCCAGGCATCGTTTTGCTGTGTTGAGAAAGGGGGGGTCTGTTTTTATGAAGAGTGCGGGCCCTGCTGTTGGGGAGGCGTGGCTCACAAGATGTGTGAAGAAGAAACAAGAGGTTGTCTTCTCCACACACGCAAACCATGCACATACCACCTGTGTTCCGTTGAGTTTGTTGTGTGATTTAATTAGAGTTGACTTTAATTCAAATACTATCTGGGTGTTGGGGGAGAGGGTTGCTCAGGTAGAGAGATTTCTGCAAGGGAGTCCGTGTTCACCCGGGGGCGCACGTTTTTATACTGCATGGAAGGAATATTAGAAAGTACTTCTCCTGAATGTCACTTTATGGCAGTCTTCTAAGTGGTTCATGAGGCGCTACATGGACGATCGGACATTGATGGCTCGTTCTATTGCTCCAAATTTTCTTGGAAACGATCCTTTTATGCTTTTACTACAGTGCTATGATTTCTACCATGGTCTCCCATCAGGAGACACCATACTAGGAGACGTCGCAGTGACCCATCCATTCTCAATTAATACCAACCGCCTGCGAAGATTCGCAAAAACAGTAGGGTCGGCAGCAAAGGTGATGGAGAAGGTCAAAAACGACAGGTACGGTGAGATCTGTCATGAAATCGGATTTCGGTTTGTTCCTCTTATGTTTGAGACATATGGGAGATCAGGAGAGGGGACAATTCGTTTTTTGAAAGAGATAGCGAAGTTGGGGGCCGGAAGAGTGAGAGGAGGAGCGGGAGACAAGGCAGTGCAGACAAGGCTGATGGACCGGTATTATAAAGTTCTTTCCTGCACGCTACAGCGTTTCGTTGCCGCAAATCTTCTCTGTTCAATTCACAGCAGGAGGGGAACCAGAGGGCCCTTCCAGCCTAAGTGCCTTCTCGGTAGGGAGGTCGCAGCGTTCTCCGGGTCTTTCGACTCGGAGGGCGCAAACTAAGCGATCCTTTTGTAATTGATTCTTTGTATACAAACAAGAAAGGAAAAAAAGGGGGGGGCAAGCGCATAAAAGGAAAGGAAGAAAAGAAGGTTGAGAAAATGAGGGACAAATTAATGGGGGAGGTCTCTTTGAAGTTGTTCTCTGCCATCAAAGGGTAGCCTTTGCCAAAGGGACAAACTTTTAGAAAGTTTTTGCCCTGCCTCTCCCCTCTTTTCGTTATTCTCCAAGTTCTACTCTACCACCGCTTGAGAAATAAGCCGCAGTAAAAGTGATCAATGAGCAGTGTTCCTAGATTCAGAACAGACGGAACGAACCGGAACCTTTTAACAGACTAGACTAGATCCGCCCCTCATACACGGGGACGCGGCATGCATAACAAAAACCTCAATCACCCATTTCTATCATAGTACATGTGTTTTGGAGAGACAGTGTGGGAAGGAGGTTTTGGGTCTCCCTCTTTTTACTCTCGAGAGTGTCCCAGAAATTGTTTTGTTCTCTCCAAAGAATCCGAATAGATCTGTTTTCTCCTCTTTTGTTAATAAGTCCTTGGAAACTGCACATGGGAGTGACCTGTGGTTACATTCTTCTGTTCATTTGCGTCCCCGTTTCATTCATGGGAATGCGTGTGTGGTCAGCCACTCTGCGCATTCAAGTCTCATATATGATCACGTTACAAGAATGTTTTTATCCGCAAATCTGCCCACCTGTTTGATAGTAAGGGAGTTGTCATTAATGTTCGTTGAATTGCTGTCTTTACGATGGCCTTTTAATTTTCTCAAGGAACAATATTTGGCAATGCGTGTTTTGGTCCATACGGCCAGCACGGATCTGATTGAAGGATGGTTGAATAAAGTTGTGTTTCTGGAGCGTTTTAGGCCAACGATGTATTGAATATGTTTATATTTGTATCTTTCTTATTTCAATTCTTTTTGTCCTACTAATTTTTGATCGAACGTCTCTTTTACTTAGCATACAGAGCCAGAAACAATAGATAAAAGACAGTGGTGAGACCGAAGGGGGGGGTCACGCGTGATGTTGTGTGTTGGAATTGCGGTTGCTTGTCTAGTATGTCAGGATTGAGAGTGTGCGCATTGGTACTGTGGCTTGTGCCAGGACGATTTTAAACTGTGCGCGCGACCGATCGTTCACGGGGTGGTGTTTGAGCCATGCCGAGATTTATTGATTTTTCGCGCTGTATGTGTATTTGGCATCGAATTGGCATGCGTCCGTCTATCTATACATGCATACTAAGATACAGGCATGTAAGATTTCGAGTAGAAGGACTGCTCTTCCACTAAACACAGTGCTGCCGCCTACTAGCACAGTGCGGAGACGGTTAGGACATATGTTACAGCTGTCTGAAGTAATGTGAATTCTAAGGTAACACTAAGTACGTTGGACTCTTTTGATCTTTAAATCATTCACGCACAATAGATGGCCCTAGAGGGGCCTGGCAGCTCCGGGCAGCTGTTTTTGGTAGAGAGATTGTTGAGAAAAGAAGATACACAGTTGTCTATCTGTATAAAAGATGCTCATAAGGCAAGCCTACCACCAGACAGTCTCTTAGATCAGTGTATATGAGGAAGGACAAGCAGATTGAACGCCGGTTTAAACGTTGTATAAGTAAAAGCCATAATGAGCGAAACTTGTCTTCTACTATGTAGCAATCGCACTGTCGAGAGGTCGTTTATGACTCTGAGCTCTTCCTCTGCAGAGCCGTTTTCGATCTACTCTCAGATTATAGTTTACTCTGATGCAAATGTCAGATAAAAGCAGCGTGAAGCAGCAAGGTCAGACATCCCCTCAATTAATACAACCACCACATTTTGTACCCACTTTTCAAGACACCAATATGCGCATTTTTCACACTAGGGTTGCAAATCCCCCAAAGCAGTTGAACTGTTGCTTTCAACTTAAAATTCCGCGACGAGTCAATGATGCTAACATGCACGACAATGCATGACACGTGATTCATCGCATCCCTGTGAGAGCATCAATCTTTGAAGTATATATATATATATATATATTATATATATATATATATTATTTATTTATATATATATATATATATATATATATATCAGCATAACATGTTGAAAACATATCACCCCTGCTTGACTAACTTCATGTGATCGAACAAACGAGCTCTCAACTTACTGTAAAAACTTCCGGTTCTTTTTGATATTCTTTCGTTCGTTCATCCTATCTCCATCCGGCAGAAGCGCACACACAAAATAGAAACCAAACGTCATTCGGTCACACATGCACGCACTCTTGTGTCCTGCACATGTCAAAAAGAAGTCAAGTGAGAAAGTGATTGATTGACCTCCAATTCCTAAGCCAGGGTCAAATTTTAGACGTCCAGAGTTCGGAGAACCGTTTGTCCAATGACCAAAAATGAGGGAGTCGATGGGAAGAAGGCGCCCGCCAGCACAGAGGCCCCCATATCTACGGCCTTGATGGATTTTCCGGTGTTTAAATTCGATACCTGAATCCATCAGTCTATGGAGGTGGTCACCACAAATCCTCCTTCAGAATCCGCAGAGAAGAAGACAGACAAAACGAGATAAAATAGCTAGTGAAACAGCACCCCCGTGCTTCTCTAACTCCATGTGCTTCTCCGTCAAAGACTCAGGGGCGGTGTCCGATTCCGAGCCATCTGAGATCCTCTCCAACACTTCAGTATGCTCCATCTCCATCCTACAGCATGGAAGAATGAAGGGTTGGGAAGAAAAAGATATGTTGTCGGAGAGAAAAAGGATATGATGAATGTCACATATAAGGAGCCTTGCATGACGTGCTCGTTGACTGCTTGGAAAATTGAGACTTCAGCTTGGAGCATTGAGAAAAGAGACAAACACTTTTGCACACGCAAAGCAAAATTACACACTCTGCCTTCTTTCTCACAGAAAAACAGGAAGGGAGAAACAAATCGGGCAAACCCCAAAAAGAGAACGACCAGAGTGGTAGGGAAGAATTGCCAAGGGCCGAGGGGGGAATAATTCTAGGACATGCATGCAAGACTTAGTTTTCTGGACAATAAAAGAGAACAGACAGTCTATATATCTCCAGCTGTCGACAGTCTTTATTGAATATGAAAATGACAAAAAAACACGTTGCGAAAAGGCTTGCGCATTTCCTTGGACAAGCAGTCATTTGCTAGTCATATGCAGCCCATATCAAACTTGGCTTTCAGTTCCTTCATTAACCGTCCCTCTGCTGACCTGTACACTCTGTATAATATGACCACCTGCCCAAGATAGCTTCCATAGGTAAGTAGGTAGTAGTGGACGTGTTGATTCTCCTAACTAAAGGAAATTGCAGTGATCAAGAGTTTGCTCTGCTTCACGTTTGACATGTACTGAATATCCTTCCACAGCCCTTCACAGTTCGTCTTTCTAGGGGGCTGCATGCCGTCTTCGTACTAGGTCATGGACGGTCATAGAAAAGGCCGACGAAGAAGGGGGGGGGCTTAGAGGAGGCTTTTTGGACCTTGCCGTTAGGCTTGCAGGAGTGGCTTAAACATACTCATAAGGGCCTTGGGGGCGGCGTTTTACAGGAAGTGGGCCTTTTGAAAGGCTAAACAATACCTACAGGGCCCTCACTGGATTTTTAGATCGTCGTGAACCCCACTCAGTCCATCTACTCTTTCTATCTCCTTTGCTGCAGAAATACAAAAAGATGAGCGCAACAAGGTTGAAAGTTAGCATGTCGTCAACTTGGAATTCAACGTTTTTGTTTTTTTATTTTTGCCTTCACTTGATTGACTCAGGCGGATCGAGAGGCAGGCAGACAGACAGAAGTGTAGAAGAGGAGAGGAGCAAACCAACAACGAGAAAACGAAGAAGGACACACGGAAGGTATGAAAAAAAAAGGAAGAGGCATCAAAAAAAGAGGAAGAAAGAAAGGACTAAGGACCTCTTCGCTCTCTTGAGCAGTGTAACCCCACACACAACAATCAGACGGACCTTCTTCGGTTTTCTTTCCACGGTATCAAGAAGATGCTTCCAGATAAGCAAACAGGCAGGCGGATACTAGAGGTAGACAGAGAAACAAGAGACTCTGAGAAGAAGCACAAACGTTAGCTTATGCACTCAAGAAGCAGCCAAAAGATTCGAAAAGAAGATTGAGAGGGAAACGTCACAGGCCCTGCATAAATGCAAGTTGAAACCAGTACGCATGTAATTCTTTTGTCCCATTTGTTTCAGAGTTGCCCGCATCCCGAGTCAGAAGATACTCCGTTCTCTTGTGTTAGACTATCTATACACAAATACCTGTTATTTGCTTTTATTTCTATTCTGAAAGCCCGTATATATTTTTTTCTGCTTTGGTTTCCATTGTAAATGCTCGTATGTGTTATTTTCTGCTTTTATTTCCATTGTGATTGCCACTGTCTCTCTACTTTCAGCCTTCTGACTCCGGCTGAAATTCAATGCAACTAAGTAGTGGAAAGCAAGATTCCGAGCATCTTTGCTCACATGGAACGGCGCAGCGAACTCTTAAACGAGACAAGGGGAAGATGTCAAGAACAACTTACCAAGTGAAAGCTGAAAGGGAGGTTCTGTTAGGTGCCCAACCATTAGAAAAAATGGATAGAAACCAGGAGAAGCTTTGGCTTAGAGTCTTTAACCTAGAGTCATCGTCGCCTGTCAAAACGGACAGTAGTTCATAGTATAGTTCCGTCGTACCACCAATGGCACGCATATACCCAAAACTGTCTGTTTTTCTATATTGAAAAGCAATAGCGAGCCTCGTACCAGGGGAAAGTAAGATAACTTATCTGCACATCCACACAAATAGGCCTGCAATGCATAGAGCAGGAGGGAGAAGACGTTTTTTGTTCCCCTCTGCATCCCTCTGCCTTTCTCCATTCTGACACGGTCTTTTTTTCTATTTTTCAAAGACACAAACGTACGTACCAAATAAAAAAGATAGGGAGACTAACGGAGACGCTGTCAGACAGACAGTGACGTTGGCAGAGATAGGAAAACGGAACTAGGAAGGAAAGAAGGAGGAGAGAGAAAAGAGAAAAGGACAAAGCAGGAAACGTAGAGTGGAGGAAGTGAGAAGAGATGAAAATAACGAAATACCAAATGCGTCAGTCTTCTCACGGGGCACACGGAGACCTCTATAAACAAGCCAATGAGACTTGAATGAGTAGATCACTTTTGGAAGAGCTTAGGACTTTTCAGCCTGTCCTACATGAGTACATAAATTATTTAAAGAATTGGCACAGAAAAAAGACTGCAAGAAGGCTCTATAGGACACATTGTCAAGGAGATCGCCAAAGAAGAGAAGTAAAGAGAAGCCCAGGAGGAAAACAAAAAAACTTAAGTCTGACCATTGCAAAGAATGCACACACCCTCCACCCGGTTGTCCATGTCGCCGTCTGTATAGGGGGGTTCCCGATCTCTTTCCTGATCGAATACTAAGGAGGCAACCAACCGCGAGGTCATCCGTTTGGACAGCCAACAGGAGCAAAGAGATGCAAGCAGACAGACAACTTGAAGCAGGCAGGCAGGCAAACAGGCAGACAGACAGAAAACTAAGAGAGAAGAAGCATAAACGTTAACTTATGCACTCAAGAAGCAGCTGAAAGACTCGAGAAAAAGACCGGGAGGGAAATGTGACAGGCCTTTAATGCAAGTCAAAACCAGCAGGCGTGTCAATCCCTTGTCCCTTTTGTTTCAGAGTTGCCCGCGTCCCGAGTCAGAAGACACTTCATTCTCTTGTCTATCTATATTTAGTATTTATATATACAAGTATACCTGTTGTTTGCTTTTGTTTCCCTTGTGAAAGTTCGTATGTGTTTTTCTCTGTTTTTGTTTCCATTGCAAAAGCCCGTATGTATTTTTCTCTGCTTTGGTTTCCATTATAATTGCCACTGTCTCTCTGCTTTTAGTCTCCTGACTCCAGCTGAATACGACCAAGTAGTAGAATTTTAAAGCAAGATTCTGAGTACCTTTGCTTGCATGGAACGGCGCAGCGAACTCTTAAATGAGACCGTGGGTCACCAACTCTCGGAGAGTTCAGAGCCAAAGACCTAAAATCGTAGTGTATCTTGCGGACTGTGTCATTTCAAAGAGTTCATGAAGGCTTGAAAGACCTAAAAACGGAGTGTGATCACTATTATCGGTGTGTCACGGCTTGATAACCTAAATATGGAGTGTAATGGAGTGTACATATCAGAAACACACACAATGAGTTGTTAACCTATGAATGAGATAAGGGGAAGATCTCAAGAACAACTTACTAAGTGAAAGCTGATCAAAAGGTTCTGCTAGGTGCCTAACCATTAGAAAAAAATGACAGAAACCGGGAGAAGCTTCAGTTTGGCATCTCCAACTCCAAGTTACCATCGCCTGTCGGGGTGGATGGTAGTTTGTAGTCTAGTTCCGTCGTCCCACCAGTAGCGTGCGTGCACCCAAAGCTGTCGATCGGTTTCTCTGCATTGAAAAGCAATAGCGGGCCATGTCCTCTAGTATCCTCTGGTGATCTCTGGTGGATCGATCGTGGTACGTGTATCTTTTTCAGCATTTGGTTTGGGGGGGAGGGGGCGTGGCGGCCGCGCGCGGCCCCTCCCCCGCCGGCCGGGCCGCGGCGCGCGATCGCTCGAGCCGGCCATATGCAGCCCCCGCGGGCGCCCCCGGGCCTCAGGCTCCGCCCCCCCCGGCGGAGGCCTTCAACCAAATTCACTGTCTCTCACGCCTCCATTCTTCAGAATCTCGTGTAGACACCTTTGAATGTCTTCATATGTGAATACAGTCCTCAAAAGGCTCTAGTCAGTGCTGAAGACGTACGCGTGTGCATACCAGCCCCTGTCTGACGTTCAACCAAAGCCTTGCAGACTGCATGCCGTCTCCCACCAGCAGTGCAGTTTCACCCGTAAAAGGGCACCTTCTCTGATGAGCAAGGTATCATTGGCAGAGCAAAAAAGATGATGGACCCAAGCAAAGTCCCTCCTGCCGAAAAGGCGGGAGAGGATCAGGAAAGAATGACTGACAAGAAAGACGAGACGGCACAAGAGCACCATCATGGAAATAAATCTCGGAACGCGAGTATCTTTGTTAGGGGCGAGAGGGACACATTGGGCAATGCTCTGAGGAATATGCTTCTGAGACAGTCAGTCAGTGAGTGACTCAAGCACGCAGTCAATCGTGGACGCTAGCTGTGAGCGTGACAGCCTCAAAATTTCCCCCAGAGAGATCCGCCACGGACTTTCTGTCACATGGAGGTGCCATCTCTGTCGGTGTTGACGTTCTTCCGCTGGCTGCCTCTTTCCCCCATTCTCGCATCTCTTTCTATGACTTGCGAGCGGCATTCCGGGTGACGTGGTGGTCCCGCAGCGTGGCTGTCTCCCAATCTTTCCTTCCTTAGTCTCGCTCACACCTTTCAACTTGCCATCTGTCTGCCTGCCTGCCTGCCTGCCCGTTTTTACCTCTGTCAAACTGCCTGATGCCTGTTTCTGGGCCCGTGTCTGTAATTGACTGTCTCTCTTTCTCAAGGCTCATTCCAGTGGTTGTGTCTTTTTTACCGTTTCTCTCTTCTCTGTGTTATGTTCTTCGTATGCCTATCTTGGTGACTCAACTGCTTGACTGAATGAAACGTGACCGTCGTCCGGTCTGATGATGTTTCATTTTTTTTTTTATTCTGGTGTTTGTGTACCTTTGTGCTTTCTGTCTCCCTGGGGTCTCACAATCCTTCTGAAAAGTTGACTGTTTCTCAACACCTCCTTGATCTTCTCAGGGTGTGTGGTCTCCCTTTTCTCTACATGTGCGTATGTGCTCTCACCTTTCGGCTCTCCTGCCCACGCTGTTTGATTGTTGGCTCTGTTCTTTTGTTTTTGTTCTTTCTTTTTGTCTGTCATGTACATTGTGAAAAGGGAAAAGAAGAAACATGTAGTCTGTCTGCCTGCCTGCCCACCTTGTCTGAGTTGTCGTGATGTTCTTTTCTCTCTCTTGCTTCTGTCTGTCTGTCTGTCTGTCTGTCTGTCTGTCTGTGTATCTGTCTGTGAAGAAACGAAAAGAACAGAGAAGAAGAAAGATATACTCTCTCTTTCTCTCCCTCTGTGTGTGTGTGTGTGTGTGTGTGTGTGTATCTGTGTGCGTGCGCGTGCGCGCGCGCGCGTATACACATGCATGCATGGAGATCGCGCGACAGGGGAAGATTCTTTGTGCCCTTTGTGTTGCGACCCTTGGAAGGTTTCGGTCCGACTTGACGAGGATCCTCGCATTCTTCTCTTTGAATGAATCCTGCCGCACCCTGTCTTCCTCGCGAAGGCCGTGCTCACGAAATGCAGGACAGTCACCCACCGCCCCCTTCCCCCACGCAATTCGTAATTTGTGGGTGCACGTTCATGCAATCAATGCACTGCATGCAGCCCAGAGGTCGAGTACTGCGGGTACACGCCGAGCCACCCGAGTGGCCAGACGATGTTCACACTCAGGCTGCAGACCACAGGAAGGCC
Organism: Chromera velia; assembly: GCA_018398765.1. Taxonomy (NCBI): domain Eukaryota; family Chromeraceae; genus Chromera; species Chromera velia. The sequence continues at coordinate 1,611 of JAHBMJ010005897.1, read as the reverse complement.
TGCGGTGAGCATTCTGCGGGAGTCTCTGGTGCTTCTGAAGGAGGTGTTTGCGCACTTCGACAAGACGTTCGTGAAGGAATTTGCGGAGATGAGAGATCGGATGGAGAGGGAGAAATCTCAGGATGGAGGTCAAAAAGAAAAAGAAAAAGAGGAGAAAGATGATTCAGGGGATGTTATCATGAGCTAGCTCGACTTGATTCATGCGCTGGAAAGAGAATTGACTTGAAGTAAAAATTGAAGAAGAAAGAGGCCACATAATATTTATAATTGCATACTTTAAATTTTAGTGACTCAAATCAGTAAAATCAGTGGCATGATCGAAGTAGTAGGAGAGGATAGGATGAATGTCTGTAATATCATTCACTGACTCAATTTATTATAAACTTTACACAAATAGTGCTATTATGTAATTAGGCTATTATAGCTGAATATCTAGCTATAGCTAGAGCCCAACTATGGCAGCCCAGCCGCTCAATAATGCCACTAATTGAATTGAATATGAATTCATTTCAATTCTAGTTAAAACATATAATTTTTATAATAGTTTTTACTAGAGTTTTTAGTTTTTATAAATTATAGAGAATAATAAGATTAGTAGCTAAATTTATAGTTTGACTCCATACGGCCCATGATGATACGGGCACAATCAGTTGCTAGATCAGTTGCTACAGCTAATACTTATGTGACGGTTCATTTCTAAATTGCCAGCTAGTTTGATCTTCGTACTACAAAACTTTCAACAAGAATTATAATTTGCGCATATTAACATACATGGAGGAGAAAAAAGTTATTGGCGTCACCCTTTTGTTTCTTTTCATTTCTGATTGTGTTGGGCTTGATGCTGTTTATGGTTGTTGGTGTTTGTATGAATTGATCGTTTCAATGTATATTGGTTGCGCTGCTTAATTGCTGTTCATTCAATTGTGCATGCCTTATGATGTTTGTATTCTGTTTGTGATTACTTGGTCACTAGTGCAAACAATGAGTGGTTTAAGGCACTCATCTTCGCCAGCTAGGCATCATAGCGAAAATAATCTGCGTGCACGCGTTGGCATACAAAAAATTCAAGCAGCGATCAGACATAAGAGAACTTTAGAATAAATCTATCTTTGGTACTCGATTTACCCACTAATTTGTTTTGCCTAGGCGTAGGATATTAAAAACAATAATCAAAAATAATAATCAAAACAAAAAAAAAATGACGATATGATTCAAATGCAAAAAATGTACAATTTGACCTATAGGTTACTACTAGGACCTTCCGGTCACCTAAAAACGTCTTCAAAAATTCAAATTTATTGTTTTAGGATTTTTGAAAGCAATTTTATCGATTTTTATGGAGATAAATTTTGAAGTTAGTCTGTACACGATAGGCTGACTTACAGAATTTTTGCATTTCCCTTGTGTTTGGCATACCGATCGGGGGGGAGGAAGGTTGGATTACGCTCTGTTGTGCCAACAAAGTCAAGAGACTCGGCCTTCTGTCCGACGAGGGCCTGTCCGGCAGACGGAGTCTTGACATAGACAAATATACCCGTGCTCTGGAAGGTCGCCTCATTGAAGGGCGTGTATGGGGTGGGTATGTGGAAATGATTTGCTTCTCATTCATAA
>JAHBMJ010005896.1:10000-54109 GCA_018398765.1 Chromera velia | reverse complement strand
GGGGGGGGGGGGGCAGGTGGATGGGCGCACGTAATGAGGGAATGGTCTCTCTGACCTGCCTCCATCCATGCATCTGTGCGTGCTTGCGTGAAGTGTTCGTATTTCCTTCATCCTGCATGCACGTCTTTAGGCAAAGTTGCATGTGTGTCGTCTTCTGCTGACATGGATGACAGATCGGCCCGTCTTTCTGTCTTCTTTTTCGTTGCGACAGGTCAGCTGCGGTTTTTTTCTTCTTTCAATTTTCATCTGTTCTGTCTTTCTTCTTGCTTCCACTCCGGCATCTCCCCCCCCTTTTTTCTAGCTGTGTCGCTCAACCGATCGATGCGAAATCTAGTACCAAATGGTACTGACTGCATGACCGAGGAGAACATAGGGCTGGCAGGAAGTGAGGGATGCATGCAGGGAGGCCTCCATCAAAGGTGGCGCCCCCGGTTGATGATACCGTTGATTGAGACCGCATATATTAATAGTTCAGTTCGCACCAGAGTTTCGCTCAGTTTGCAATGTTTCCATGTATTCTCCACTGCAGCAATGCAGAATCCAACAGTGGACCAACATCAATCTGAATGTTATATTTGCCACTAGATTTGCCACCGAGCGCCGGGGTGTGTACGGCACTAGGTGCTGCGTACTACGGCACCATGGCTAAGACTAGCTAAGACTGTGGCACATTACATAAACATGTCTCTCTGTATACTATACTTTCTATTTTTAATAATAATTGTTGACTATATGACTATGATGCGCCATCGTTATTCATATATCTAGAGCTAGCTGGATACTTCTAAATAATTAATGTTAGGCAGGGAAAAGTTATTATTTTTTAGGATGCCACCTAAATCAGGATGCCTTGCTACAGGATTACATTGTGTTTGGGGCTGGAGCCCTAGACCTGCGTGCCAGTTATGTGACGTCCGCCTTGCACCATACATTCATGCACATTACTCCACATCATGCACCTAGTCATGCATGCATATTGCACGCATACATTCAACAACACACATCTCATCACGATACATGCATTTCTTACCTTGCATTTTAAAACTATTGCAACTGTCGACAAATATGGATACATTTGAATTACAGTCCTGGGATAAGATTAGATTATGCTTGATTTTCTCTGATGAAGTGTAAGTGAAGGACAGAGTGACACACGGCAAGGGTGGAGCGGTAGCATGCATCCTCCATTATTTTTGTAACTTTATACCTATGTACAGAGCCCATCTCTTTTGCTCTTTTCATCTGATAAAGCATACCGATCAGATCTTCTACCTTGGAACGCGGCTCTCTGTTTCCTTTCTCCCTTTTTTCTTTGTCGTGAATTCTGCGAGCTGTTCGGCATCTCGAAAAGCATCCTTAAGTTCCTCTTTGCATCTCCCCCACACTCTTTGTCTCATCAAGATTCTTTTTATGAATGTGTTCACATGGTAGTCTGCTTCGTTGACCAAGAAAGTGAACAAGGCTATTTTATTAATTTTTCTATCCTCTTCTGACTTTCTTATACGCTTTGCTCTCTTGTCTCTCTCGTCTGTTCAACCTTGTGCCAGATAGCCAATGCATTCCTCCTTTTCCAAATAGGGTTAGTATTGAACATCCGACCATACCGCGTAGTAGGCTTTGCTCTGCTTGAGCCTAATGGGAACAGAGACCTTTCGCTTCGCACCAACCGGCCGGGTGATGCGCAGTGCTCTCGTGACAACCTCTTCCGATCTCCAGCCACTTATCGTTTACGGCTCTTAGCACCTGACACCCTTACGAAGCATGTCCGATCATCTCTTAATCAAAGTCTGACTCAGTCAATCACTTGTCGTGACCAGACTGATTCAGAATAGCCAGGCTGCTACCAGCTGTACAAAGCTGAGTCATACAGCTACCGACGTGAGCCACAATGTGAGTCTCTACCAGTCTTCGCATTCATTGAAAGCCATATACAGTCGCTCATGGATCAGCTTCATGTGCTTTTTGCGTTCTTCTCTGGTTTCCTTTGGATAGCGCTTTATAATCACACATATTCGAGTCTGGTATTGGAGTTATGCATCTTCCTCTTGCTGATTTTTCCACTTCTTCCACGTTTTGATGTTATCAGGCTTACCCGTATGGTCTCCCGGAGGGGAGTTGGGCGATATTTGGTCGTGCGAGCCCATGAACGTCCGGATCCCTCCATTTCCTTTGATTATGCTTCTTTTCAGTAAGTTCGTAAACTTGGTGGGATGAGAAATAAAATTGAGGTTTTGGAGGAGCTGTCGAATCTCTGCATTCTTTTTGAAAAAAGGGAAGAGGTCGCATAAACCGGATCTAGAACCGGATATGTGTATCAGATCGTCTGAGTCGACTTTCAGCAGGTGCAGTAAGAAACTAAGTGTCTGTTCTATCCTTCTGCACAATTCATCTTCAAGGTCCTTCCCAATGGTCTCAAGACGGTTATCCTAGATTCAAACCTTTATCCTTCCTGCACTATATTCAGTGATTCACCAGAATTCCTAGAGATCGACGTCTGTGTCTCTGTTTTTGGTAGATTTCCACGCATGAGACTGTATCAAGGCTGGAATGTACACAATGTTTGGACGTCCATGCACGTTTGAAAAAAGACCTCCATTCAAGGTGAAGAGGTCTCTTATCGGAAGAAGTGCTAAAGGTAGCTTGTTATCAGGCAGGTTTAGACAGTATGTCATGGTCCAAAGCATTGAGTAAGTGCTCTACATCGAAATCAACTAGCTCAGTGTCAGTGTAGCTCGGCATCTTTTAAGTTGCTTTGCAGAGCCTTTATAACTGTGACCTTCTCCTCAAAGTCGAGTTTAGACATGGAGGTATGCCAGTCTGGCTGCTCATCTTCAGATGCCCGATGCAGCAGATGATATATGCCTCCCCTGTTAGTGAGGTAGGATAATTTCTGCTACAGCAATGAGTCGCTTTCTTGCGACACATACTCACACAGCATCTCTTTTTTTGTCTGCTGCAGTTGCTCGATGGGAGATAGGGTCACTGTGGCGTTGTCCATGATAACCGGCAAGCCGAGCTCCTGTGTCCAGGTCCCGATTGGGCCTCTCGCACTCTTGCGGGGCTGTGCCGCCGTATTGGAATGAATTCAATTTTCTTTTCATGGTCGGCTGGCGGCATGGCCAAGACCGGGTCAGACTTCTAGCTGCTCTCCGCTTTTGCTTCAGTTTCTTCTTAGAATACCGATGACACTAGACTTCTTGGTGTCGTATCTCCTGTTTGTTTGGTAAAGGAAGACTGTTCGAGATTAAGTGCCGACGTCGCTTTATCTAAACCTCTGCTGGCAGCGTCGTTACCAAAAGAAGGCAATTCATTTTTGCTCTCGACTAATTCGGCTGTAGCGGTTATGTCTTTTTCACAAACCTTATGGCCCCTTCCTTCTCGACTCAGAATTAAAGCTCCTTCAGTCTGAAGGACAAGCGGGTCCGCTTCAAAAGAACCGACTGTTTATTCCATCATATCAACGTGGTGATATCTTTTGGATCCTTTGTTTGTTTTTCCTTCAGGTAGCACTTTACGCTGCTCCGTTATGGCGACCGCCAACGATTCGGAAGGCCCACATCTTAGAAGACTCGAGTTATCGCCAGCGGGTGTGTCGTGATCGTCTTCCCTACTGGACAGCAAAAGGTCTGACATCGCTTCGTTCACCTCTCTTTCTGTGCTGAAAGAAATTTTTCGTAAAACGTTAGCGGCTCTGGACAGAAAAGCATTCGAGCCGTCATCGGTGTCCGTCTGACTTTCTACGTCTTTTATAGATGGGTTTTTGGTTTGCGTTCCTGCATCCATAGCAAGAGAGACAGTCAGTGGCAGAGTGAGTTTCAAAAGGTCGTTGGTATCCGTTCCTCTGTCGGCTGTTGCCGGTTTCCTGTCCCCACCTTGAGGCAGCAGCTTTGTCTGGCAGGTTTCTGTTTTTTTCTCTCCGTGAACTACATTATTAAAGGTGACTACAGAAGTAGTCTCAGTGTTGTCCTCTGCTGGCACTGCAGGAGCACCATTTGACAACCCGTACGGTGACCGTGATGGCACTTTATGTGGAAGAGGCTCCAAGGGTCACCTATTGATCCTGGAGAAAACGACCGTAACTGTCTCACCCATTGGCTCGGAAGGACAAACCCAGGGAGCCAGAAAAGCTGAAGCTTGTTCAGTCCACTGGTGTTCCTGTAGAAATTGCGAGAGCATATCCTGCACTCGCTGCAGAACCTCGTCTTTGAGGTCAGTCATCTGCTTTTATGTGTGCACCATATTATAATTTTGGTTTTTAAGCAGCTGGATCAGTCTCTGGTTTTTCTCGCAAAGCTCTTTCTTGAGGTTTTTATGCCTCTGCACGTACGATCGAAGATGTTGGTTGAGATACCTGGAGTCCTTACACTGTTTGCTGCAGTGTTGGCATACGCTGGACTGGGCCAATAGAGTTGTCGCAATCGCCACTGCTACTGCACTCATCGTTTCATTCCTTTTTTTCTCGCTCCATCATGTTTTTAGATCAGAAATGCACGTACAGGGTCTCAGTTTGTAGACCCGCCCCCCCTGCCGCATAGATCTTCCAAAGACCCTTGCTAGACACCCCCAGGCCTCCGGCCTGCCACACAAATCTTCCGAAGACCCTTGCCAGATCCTTTTAAAACCTGCCTCCCCTGCCATACAAATCTTCCAAAGACCCCTGCCAGACCCTTTTAAGACCCGTTCCTCCTGTAGCACGGCTTCCGAAGACCCACTTCAGATCCACCACTCCTGTGATAGTCGCACAAATCTTCCGAAGACCCCTGCCACATCCCTTTGAGACCCGCCCTCCCTGCCGCACAAATCTTTCAAAGACCCCCGCCAAACCTTTTTGAGACCCGCCCCCCCTGGGCCCCTGCCGCATGGCTTCTGAAGACCCACTTCAGACCCGCCCCTCCTGTCGCAAAAATCTTTCGAAGACCCCTGCCAGCTAAACCCCTTCGAGACCCGCCCCCCCTACCGCATAGATCTTCTAAAGACCCTTGCTAGATGCCCCCTCCGGCCTGCCATACAGATCTTCCGAAGACCCACGCCAGACCCTTTTGAGACCTGCCCCTCCTGCTGCACAGATCTTCCGAAAACCCTTGCTAGATGCCCCCTCCGGCCTGCCGCACAGATCTTCTAAAGACCCCGCCAGACCCCTTTGAGACCTGCCCTCCCTGCTGTACAGATCTTCCGGAGACCCCTGCCAGACCCCTTTGAGACCCGCCCCCCCTGCCGTATAGATCTTCTAAAGACCCTTGCTAGATGCTCTCTCCGGCCTGCCGCACAGATCTTCCGGATCAATACGTTGGCGCCTGCCTAGACGCACCCTAGATCTCTACAGGACTCCTCTCCTTCAACGTTCCTCGCCAGGTCTTCTTTGCAGGCCAGAGTGGCACCCAACGTTGCCCGTCATGCAGGTCTTTCATTGACCCCCCAATGTTGTCCACCAGACATTCCCCCAATGCTGCTTGCCATACAGATCTTGTGGATGCAGTTGCCTGCCACACTTTCAGTAGACTAAGTACTAGACCTCGCTAACGTTGCCTGCCAGATCTTCCACAGACATAGCTCGCCCACGCGTCCTGCGGAAATGCGACAAATCTCACGATCTCTGCGGAACAGAATTTTCAAAGGTCTTGAAGCATACAATCTAAATTACATGCACAATAGCCTTCTTGGTAGCTTAAACATCGAGGCCTGGAGCACCATGAAGGTATAGCCAAACTGTCGATCAGCGGTCAAGAGCTCCGGGGCTTCCGCCAGTTCCGGTCAGTGAACTCAGGTTCTATATGTGTGTCATTTCACTCCAAAATAGCTTCAGCATACATTAGCAGTAGTCATCTCTTTAGATTGACTGTTTTCAGTTGCATACGTTGGTGGATGGCCGGCACTGGATGGCCATTAGCTTAGCAAAAGTGTGTACATGACTGTGTGGCTGGGGCGCGAGCCTGCTGTACCTTTTTAGTGGTCACATACATGCACGTGCCTGGTCTAGCTGGGAGTGGAACGCTCCATCCGACATGATCTCCAAAATGGAGTGTACGTGCCGTGAATCACCAGAATTAGCGCCTTTGTTCGTTAACTGTCTTCTTCCATAAAGTCATGAAGTTCTTTCCAAATACTCCTGTGCATTTCAAGTAGAGGAGTGCCAGCTGCCGCTAAGCTTGGTCGGCATTGTCAGACTGTGATCCACTGCAGAGAAAACGGCCGTAGGGCAGCAAAGCCTTTCCCTTGTTCAGCCGGGGGAGACCGTCTCTTCACTGTTTTTACAGAACCTGTCATCAATCAGCATTGGTCTAGGCATTGGTACCGTGATGTGGGGAGAGCGGTGGGCTTAGAGCATGTGTGTTAGACCGTGTTAGATAGCTTGGGGAACGTTGGGCCGCTGTCGTCATGCTTTCATCGCGACTGCTTGAAGTGACTAAAGATGTTAAGGCCGGATATAATTCAGTCAGTTCTAACTGGAGATGTGGTGAGCGGTGGTGGGATGGATATCTGAAAGAATGTTGCGAGCTCAGAGCTAGGCGTCCAGTCAGCTAGCGACTCAGGTTCATCGCTAGGTTTTTTTGGAGGTCTTAGTCTCGATGGGATAGATTCCGGCTCTACCTTGACTGTCGACAAGCTCAGTCGTGAACTTTCTTCTTCTTCCCATTAATCAAAGTCTAGAAGCCAAAGCTGTTCATCAAGCAGCTGAACATCCTTTCAGACCTTGTGGTGGTATTCGACTAGTAGTCGGTCGCCTGTCCCATGAAAGTTAGCCGCAAGGAATGCCAGGGATCCATTGAAGGTTTTCGTTACTACCTAGTAGATAGTTTTTCCACTGGACTTTGTACCTATTACGCTTTTTATCAAAATCTAGGACTCTTCAACCTTCTACTCTAAGTCCGCTTCTAGGGCCGTTTCTACGCTAACTTCAAACTGCTGTGCATTTAGTATAAGCTATGGGTTGACGGATACTCCCTTGGCTTTTAAGTACTGGCAGAGCAGATCGGCATCCCCCGAAGCCGGTACTTGGTAGTCAAAGCCGGCCATCCACTGAATTTCCTTAAGGCTCATCATTTTGACTTGTTCTCTTGCCCGGTTTTGCTGTAGTTTATGGGCTGCTTGATTGGTTTCTTTTTTATATGGCTAGAGACTTATGGAAGATTGGATTGTATGTTCGTCTCGAAAGTATACTGACGATTCGGGTGGAAGAACTACCTGCAGCCTAGAGTTTAGGATATAATCCGGCAAGAAATGGATATCAGACCACAATAGATAGCTATCGATTTGGTAAACCTGTTTTACGATCTGGTTCTGAAAGGATCGGAACGTTGCTAATATATGCACACGGGGAACATTGATAATCCATTCTTATCGGGATTCAAAGAGGCGGACTAGGCTTTTGAGCTTACAGTCGCTGAATAAGGAAAGTGGAGACGGATGATGAGCCTCCGTCTCTTGTCACGTCTACAAATGGAGAAGGGTATGCCTTGGTAGCCAGCTTGTCGACGTTTGAGGCGAGCTGGCTGGGATGTGGGAGCGACAACAGCTCCTCGGATGATGAGTGGGGAGTTCTAGGAGGCCAGAAGCTTCCCAGAGCAGGTGAAGGACCCACTATGAGGCAAAACCCTTCCAAGAAGGAAGTTGAGGAGATGAAGAAGACTGAAGAGTCTTTGTAGGGCTTTCAGTGGCAGAGGTTCAACACCTTCTATGCGATGGAGGTTTTGAGAGAAAAGCGAGCGAAGAGAGTGCCCGAGGTGACGGGGAGGAATTGGAATGACGATTTCTGTGAAGAGAGAGGCATTCTTTCCTTTGCTGGGGCGATGGCTTGGGAGAGAGAAGAGGGGAATCCCAGATGGGCTGGGATTCCTAGAAGCCCCACCAGGAGTAGATGGTGCGGTCTTCCTCACCTGTCTTGCCTTTTCTCCAGGGTTCCTTGGTCAGGGTTCCTGTTCATGGGAGCAGCCGTATACGAGGAGGAGATGAGATGAGATGAGCCGTTTTAAGAAGGGCTCTACCTAGCTGCCCGCAATGCGCTGTAACGAAGGAGGAGATTGACTCGGGATCTCACAAGCTCGCTGCCTTAAAAGAGTGGCTGGTAAACATCATGGGAAATCGGACGCTCGGAAAAAAAGTCAAAAGGAACAAAGTTCGGGCAGTCGTCGGCATGGGGTGGCACTGCATATGGAAAAAGATGGACGATGGAGGCCGGAAGCCTAAGGCGAGGTTTTTCGCAAAGGGTTTCCTTGACGGCCGTCTGGTTAACACCTACGTCGGAACTCCTTCCATCACGGGAATCAACACAGTCTGCCTTTTCATTGTGTCCACAGGTATAAAAATGGGAGCGGCGGATGTTACCGCTGCTTTCTTGACCTCCAAGGACCACAACGCCGAACAGGTCAGCGCAACTCTGCCCTCTGTCCTGCCTCAAGTTCCTGAAGAGAACCCCTTCAAGAACATCCCTGACAAGAAATACGAGGAGCTGAAAAAGATGGTGGCTGAGTACGAGCCTGGGGGTACGTATTTGGTGGAGATGGGCTTCTACGGGTTGCCCTGTGCTGCCCAGCTATTCGATTACAAGTTAGAGGGTGTCTGCAAGGAGTTAGGGTTTAAGCGCGTGGACACAGCCATCGCAGTCAAGGCTCTCCCTGAGGGAGGGAGAGCCCAAGCTATCATCATGAACTGGATAGACGATTTGCTGACTAAAACCCCTCTGAAGGAGCACAAAGTCCTTCAAGAGACCCTCAACAAGAGGTTGGGTTTCAGGTTGGACTCTGTATGTATGATCGGAGAGGGATCTGAGAGGAAGTTTCTAAGGAAGTTTTCTAGAGTGGACATCTCCAGGGTCTCCACGGGGGAGATCCACCTCTTACAGGTCTTATATCTCAAAAACATAGACACCGCTCCTCTCTGGGAGATTTTGAAGGAGAAGCGTCCAAACAAGCTATGGAAAGGTTTGGACGGTAAGAGTGCTGAGCCCTCCACCGAGGAAGAGGTCGACAGCCAGTATAAGAAGCCGATTCGTACTGGGGTCGGTACACTGCAGTGGGGGGTGTGAATGAATCTGCTCCATGCAGTGTGGGGCCATACAGTTGTGCAGTCGATTACGAAGCCCTCCAGACACGTCTTCAAGACGGTCATCTAGATCATCGAGATGCTCAAGGGGCACCTTGACAAGCGGGTCTTTACGAGTGTGGGGCTTGTACCCGTCGTGCACGCGTACTTTGATGCGGCGTTCAATTAAGTTCGCGACCTACGCTGTACGGTTGGGGTATGTTGTTAGGATCTTGCACTTGATTGAGTTGCGAGGGGACCTGCGTTCTTTCCTGGAGAACTGGATCGTATGGGCTACTAAGAGGGCGGGTCGGAAGGTCGGGTCTTCCACCGCAAGGGAGGTGCTCGCTTTTGAGTTTCTGCTAAAGAAGCTTCACAGCATTGTTGCCCTTGTGAAGGCAATGTGAAGGCCTGGCCTCAAAAAGGTCCGTGTGATTGTCTACATGGACTCCAGCCCCCTCTACGACCAGTGTATTCAGGAGATGCATACCTTGGGGGCAGATCTCCAGTGGATTACACGGGCAAGGAACGTGGCAAACGTGATGACCAAGTGCGTTCCCATTCGTGCACTGGGCATTCTGTGAGGACATGGGCTTCATCCTCGAGGACTGAAAGGTCAAACAAGTCGAAACAGAATGGATAAATTCTTTTCTTAAGTAGCACTCTCTGTTTACCTTTCTGCGGCACTCTTCCTTTTGTGATAGTGAAGCTTCTTTCTCCAAGTGTGAATGCTGCTCTCCTTCTATGCACTGACCAGGGCGCCGGCTCAGAGTAGCAAGAGGGGGCTTTTCTGATTTCTTCTTTTCTGATGCACGTACGGATTGTACTACTGTTTCTAAGACTTTCTGTATTTTCTTTTTTCTCAAGGAAAGATCGACTACAAATGAAGGTGATTTCCCTTCTGGACCCCTCTGTGCCAACCCAAAACCCCCTCGAACTGAGTCAGTCTCACCTGCTCTTCTCTTCTTCTTATCTTGATTGTTTGTTCTACCTGCCTCTTAAACATTTTCTTCTTTCTCTTTTCCATCCTATGTACGTTTTTTTCTCTCAACCATCTAACTATTCTGTCTCATGTTTCAAAAGAAGGCTGTTGGCCTGCCTATGCTGATGCTCTTCTTATCTCGAATAGATGTTCACCTCTGTTATACAGCGCTCTTGCACTCTCCTTTAAGTGGGAAAAGAAGTCATACGGCTACATTGCCTTAATCAATACTTCAAATCAAAAGTTTTAATCTCTCGAGAGGCATGTTTCTTCATCATCAAAGCTGCAGTATAGCCCCGGGCTCCACGGCAAGGTGAGCGTATTTCTAGGTCTTATAGGCATCCTCCATCCAACTCACTTCACCTGATAGCGGTACAATCTTCCATGCACAAACAACTCGGTCAGGTACCTAGTCCAGTATATCACCGTATATGAATGATTTGACTGATAGAATTCTAAATAGAATTAGCTAGCAGAATTGTAAACTTGAATGCATAAAACTTGGTATTTAGCCCATATAACTTGCAGCCTATAAATATTCTGCATATATAACAATTAAGTTTTGTTTTTTATAGTTGTAGCTTAAACAATTTCACATCCTAGTTGATACCATATTAAATTTATCACAACTAAATCAATCAATCACTAAGGCTGCAATAATCAACCAAAATTGATGAAAACAATGCTAATGAGCTACTGAGTAGGCTAAGGAGTATATAGTAGTAAGTATGTAATCTAGATACCAAGAAACTAACCTGTTGCAAATCAACTAGAGTTGAAGTGTCAGAGCAAGCCATAAACCATTCATTTTACATAAAACTACCGATCGATTCATAATGATTCCGATGATTGATTCGTTTTCATTCTGCCTGATTGTGCAAGCATCAGAGCGGCAGTGTGACGAGATGCTAGGCACTGCAATCAATCTGAAGAAGGCGCTTGCAATCTTTTGGTTGCTGATCCCGCTCGTGGAAGATTGTTTGGATGCAGACTCTGGTGAGATGATTGTCGCAAGTGCGTTGCACTTCCAGTCGGGTTCAGCGAGGGGGGTCCTCGCGACGGAGACGGGAAACCAGCTGCTTGTCCTCGTGCGGCACCGCTCACACCTCTACCCAACCGCCCTTCCCCCGGAATCGTGTGGTCTAAACTTCTTCTTTTCCATGAAGGGGACCCAGGGCTGCTGTGACCAGGTGTCTGGTTGGTCTCTGATGGGTCCTTTGGAGCATGGCAACTTGGCTCCGCACTGAAGACAGAATAGCTGCTCTCCGGGGGAGGCGCAAGACCGTGCACCTCCCGCGGACCTGCTCTTCCTTCTCCTTCGCCCTGGCGCATTGGCAGGCGGTCAGAGAGCATCCCACGTGATGAATCCACTGGAGGCGAGTGTACTGCTGGACAGTCTGGCAGGTGGGAGGCATCCTGAGAATGGTATGAGGCGAGATTGCTACTCAAAGGTTGGTAAGGCGAAGTTGAGAACTGACCTGCACAGGGGGGGGAGATGGGTTGACAGTCACTGTCATATACAGCTGCAAAATGACTTCGGTTGAGACCTCGGCTACCCCTGTCCTCCCCTTCCCGCAGTTCTTGGTGCTGGTGCGTGTACGTGCCATGATATTCGCCCTCGTCTCCACTCCATTCGCACTCGTTGGGACCTCGGCCCCCTCTACCGTGACAAGGCCCCCCCACTCCCCTTTGCTGGGGTGTGGAGATATACTCGGCAATGAAAGACTTCGTTCTTTTCGGATCCGTTTGCTGCATGCAGGATGGAAAGAAAATGGAAGAGAAAATCAAGCAAAAACACACAAAAGTATGTTTGACACACGCATTTGCCAACTGTCTGCCGCCAAAAAATATCTTCAGAAGCTATCGCGGGTCCAAATTCCATCACACCATGAGAAGACAGAAAACACAGAGCTGAGCACAAAGATCCAAGGGAAATCGGAATGACTGAAACGGCGAGAGTGCTTGAATGACATGACACACCGGTTTTCTTTTTGGTTGTGGCCGAGAAGTGACGAATAGAGGTGCCATAAGTGCAGATCCGAGGACACACGCTTCAGCGGAGGAGCTGTTGACGAGGCCCTGAAACCCCACACCCATCTCGTGAGTGTACGGCTGTCTCCAACCCCGAGTTCTTCGTGCAATCTGTCGACGTGAGGATGGCATTGCAGCCTTTTGTGCTGCTTCACGACCGACGCTTTGGAATATCGGTGCACTATTAGGCCTTTCCAGACTCATATTGTCTTTCTGGCCAGGCTGATGGTTAGTGCCTTGGGAAGGCCTAGTCCACCCCTCTCCCTTACTTGCATTCTGAATTCCTGTCTTGGGTTGCTGCAGCTGCTCTTCCGACTCTGATCCCGACATGAATTCTCTGGACCGCCTGCTTCGCTGTGGGGAATGGACGTGAGTCTTCGAATGAGGCGCTTGTAAAACTTTCGGATGGAGACGGACACCCTCCGGAACTCCTACATCTATGGGTTCTCTGCAAATCTGTCCCGACCAGGTGATTGCACGGAGACGGCGCTCCGAGAGATCGTCTGGGGAGACGCTTCTGCTTCTGTTCGGACTCTCATACACGCTGTCACGGTGTCCCCAGTCGGGGGAAGGGGAGCGTTGCGATTCGGTGTCTGGTCTGTCACTAGATCGAGTCAGGTGTATTGGACGCTTTGATTGGGGTGATGCTGGACGCCCGCCTGACCCGCCCTTATTTCCCCCTGCTGTCCTGTTACTGAAGCAGGAGAGCCAGTCATCCGGTAGGGGGACGGAGGAAGAGTAAGGAATTGCAGGGAGAATGAGATCGGTATCCCCGAAGGGCCGCACGGGCACGTACTGGGAAGGAACCCTGCCGTCTCTGTGGATTCCGAATGTGACAGTCAGGTTACAGGTACCGAACGTAGAGGAGAACAGAAGAACGTTTGTCTGAAGCCGCGTGGAAACTTTGTTGCGGAGCCTGCAATTTCGAACACAAGAGTCTGGTCACCATCAGGGAAGACGAAAACGTAAAAAAAAATAAAAACAGGCGCATGTGCTTCCGTTCTTCGTTTCTTTCTATCCTTCTCTCTCTCCCTCTCTCTCTTTCTCTATTTCTTTCTTCACGGACTTGATGACGTCTGGCTTTCGTGATCCCCGTCACGCTTTTCTTTCTTCGTGTCTTTTTTGCTCGGTTTTCTGCCTGGCATGTTCTCTTGTCTGCTCTCCCTCACTACGTTCTCACCGGCTTCCTTCCCACTTCATTTTGTGTGAAAGTCCCGTCTTTTCTTATAACTTCATGGTACAAGAGACGCACCTCGACAGATCGCAACTTCCTGACGCAAGTACACGAACGTTGTCTACCAGTTCCCCTCCGGCGATAAGGGCCCCAGTCGACGACGACGCCGCCAGCAGTCCGGGTGCAAGCTGAGGCTTCTCGTAAGTTCGGGTTCCCATGGAGGAAGGTCTCTTGTCGACGGCTGCACGTCTCTGCAACGCTGGAACGGTTTGGCTGAGGCTCCCGATGTTGAACTTTGTGGGCTCAGTGGAGGCTTCGACAAACCCCAAATCCGCCAAGGCGGGGTTCCCCGTGGGGGAATGCGCAGGAAGGGGAGGGAGGTCCTGGATGAGATCAAATCTCGCGTGGCTCCCGGGTCCCACCTGCGTGCGTCATCATCGGAATACACCGACCGACCATGCATGCGCGTAGAGGGAGGGAGGGAGGTCATTAAGCGGACGATGTTATGTCGACGCACAACTCTGATAATTGAATCGGAACACGCACTGTGTGTGTATTCGTAAGTCCGTGTTTCGATAGGTGTGCATACCCACCCATCGTTTGCCTCGGCTGGCCTGTCGGCCTACCCGTCTCTCTCTCTGCAACTCTGTCAGCCGTCCATACTCGCGGGGTCTCTGTCGGCCTGCTTTTTAGCAATCGAAATGACTCTCTGTCTATCTGTCTGTCTGTCTGTCTGTCTGTCTGTCTGTGTGTCTGTCTGTCTGTCTGTCTGTCTGTCTGTCTGCCTGCCTGTCTGTCTGTCTGTCTGTCTGTCTGCTGTGCTCGTTTGTCTCTTCGTCTGGCGTGTCCATCTGTCTATGCAGCTCCTGCCCACACATCCGTCTATTCACCTGTTTATCAGTCTGTCCGTCCATCCTCCGATCTGCCCGACTGCCTGACTGACCTCAAAGCATTCCGCAAGCATTTTAGTGGCTGAGAACCCATAGTGCACTCGGATGGTATCCAGCATAACCTGCATTCAACGAGTCGAGATAGATAAATTGAAAAAGGAAAAAAAAACCGATTTTAGCGCAAACAGGAAGAGGCGGGAGATGCAGCAGTGTGGCCTTCCCACTTCTTTGCAAAGTGGAAAGGCTATGAAAGGGACGACATAACGGCAATCACGTGCTCTGTCTCTTTCTCTTCGCGTTCGTCTCCGCATTAGCCTATGTGAGTGTGAGTGCGTGCATGTGTGCGTGTGCCTCTGAAGTGGCGACCCTACTCAATGATTGACTGCCTCCCTGGCGGACCAACTGACTGAACAACCGACCCACTGACTCGGTAGTGGACGGACTAGCTCGCCGGCGGAACTGACTCTTGAACTCACTCTCTCTCTCAAAGACTGTCTTTCTGCCTGCCTGATCAACTGACTGACCGGATTTGAGTCTGCAGCACAAAGAGGGATGACTCTCTTTTCTCCAAAGACGGAGTATTGAATGTTCACGCTCGAATGCTGGAGGGCGTCGAGGACGTCGGGGGGGAGGCTGTCAAGCGTGTGGAAGAAGACCATCTGCGGATGTTCGGATTGCGGTTTTGTTTTGTTTTCATTTCTTGAGTACAAAATGTCGTGAAAAAGGGAGCTTCTCCTTTCTGTCTGGCTTCAGTCTATTACACAGACGTACACTGTGCACCCTCGAAGGATTCTTCCTGCTCCAAGAGAAAAACCTCAGGAAGGACAACAATGTGTAAGTGGGAGAGACGGCTGAGTGAGTGAGAGGAAAATTGATCAAGTCACGGAAACCGATTGCCATTACAAAAAGAGACAAAAGAGATGCGACGCATGTGATTCCTCTGCCTTCTTTTCCCCTCTGACGAATCTATTGAATTTTTTTCCGCCAAAAGCGTCAAGACATGCATTTGCTTCATTTGGTCTGACAGGAATAGCAGAAAAGAACGACAGGTTCTACTCGTTGCTCAGCTCAAAGCGCTGCATGAGGAAAGGCAGCAGAAGGGAAGTCTCCGACGAAATCTTCTTCAGAGACAGAGCGTGGAAGGGAACAGCGCGAATGTGTGACTGACAACTCTCCACTGATAGAGGCTCTCGGGAACGGGATTCCAGACGTATGGGTCCTGTTCAAGCACGCACGCACGTACGCACACACACACACACACACACACGCGCGCGCGCGCACACACACACACACACACACACACACATACACACATACACACACACACGGAGGGGGAAAAGATAGATAGATCAATAGAAAGAGAGAGAGAGACAGAGAGAGAAGAAAAAGAAGAAGAAGAAGAAGAAGAAAGTAATTAAATGCCTGAAAATTTGATGCATGGACCAATTGAAGTTGCAGGAGCTCTTCTCCCCCTTTGCTTAATGCACAAAATTTGTTCGTTTCTGAAGAAGAACTTGTCAATGGCTTTGTGCCTTTCTGTTTGCTGACGAGATGCCTCGAAGTCTACTCTGTTTCACTTCTACTGATCAAGTGAATGCATGTAATTGCAAAACAAACGTACGCATGGAATTTCAGAGGGCTGGGTCAATCGAGTGTTTTCCCCCTTCTTGTGAGCACACATGCAATGCAAGTCGACTGGACCGCACGAAAGGTTTTCTTGAAAGATGGTCCCTGCTGAAAGCAACAAAATTGAAGCCTGCTCTTCATTTCACTCTTTTGATACGTGTCGACGAGTTCAGGAGATCTGGTGTGCGGTTATTGCCATGTAGTCATACCTGTCTTACGAGAAGAAGAAATTGGTCGATCAACACACCGAAACCCAACAAAAGAACCCGTCATGCATTTATTTAATGAACAGAAAAGACAGACGGAAGGAATCACCTGTTTGAGCTTCACAGCTTCGCCTCCAGCCAGAACCCTCCACGATCTCCTCATACCCCCCTCCTTTCCGCTTTCTTTGCTGTCCCTCTCATGATCCCCACCGGAGAGGCCAAGCTTCTTCCCACCGAATCCGCCCACCTCTCCCTTATCGGGAACCCCACCGAAGTTTCGAATCAAGTCATTGCGCTGCGAGGTACGGTCTTCGAGAGCGCACTGAGCCAGAGCCTCAACGTCTTTAGGCATCGGTCTGTTCACAGCCTTTCTGTTGAAGACGTGCTGAGAATCTGAAGGGCGCAAGGCCGTGCAGATGTTATCGATCACACCAGCGAATTGGAATGCCGCACCGAAAGGGGAAGGGGAGCTTCCGTCAACAGGGCGAGGGAGGGGAAGTCCGAGGGCAGCCGCCATTTGCAGTTCCACCTCCATCAGTTCCCTCTCCGCAGTGTACAGACTGTAGCAAGTCTCACAAATCCGCAGCTGCACGCACATACTCACGCACGCACACACACGCCTGCATATATGTATATTTGCGTTGATGTGAATCTTTCCAGCAGGCCTAGAGCGAAGACGATCATGCATCTAGGTTCTACCTATGCGAATGCATCAGGGACAGAAGAGCTGCAAAACCCCCCAGCCTGTCTTTGTTTCAGACACATTTTACTTTATTTTTCCAGCGTATCAAAAGATCGAGACAAAGGAACCTTCTCGGGTGCAACAGGCCCATTTAAGGCGTGCCTGCAATACGTCGGCGGTTAATTCTTTTCACCGCAACACTGCGGAGGAGGGCTGAATTGGTCCGCTTGGGTTTGTTTTAGGGAGTAACAGGCAAAGCAGCCATGCATGCACCAATGAGAGAGACGATCGAGCAGACGGACGGACGGACCGTGCCAGATAGAGTCATTCTGGTAATGGCCCACTCTTTCGGGGCCACAACGTCGACCCCTCTTTTCCTCAGGTGGTGGCATGCTTCGATGACCATGCGGAAGTTCGCATCTTTGCACAGACGTGTGCGCTCGAGCTCGACATTGCACATCGGACAGCAGCTTCTTGGGACTTTGTCCCGGAGACTTTTGAGAATGGACCCAGACTTTCCCCCTCCTCCACCGTCATCGTCGTCGTCCCCGGGACTGCACAGACAGACAGACAGAGAGAGAGAGAGAGACGTGAAGACTTCTTTTCTTATGTTCTTCTACAGACGGGGTGACAGCTCGGAAGAAACATAAAGAGATCGATAGAGAGATCGGCGAAAAGACAGGGAAACGAAAGAACGAAAGAACGAACGAAAGAGAGAGAGAGAGAAAGAGAGAGAGACATAGAAGGAGAGAAAGAAGCGTAGGAGAGACAAATGTGAATAAACTCTCTCTCTCTCTCTTTCATCTCAGGACCACGCCCCTGCTTAGGGCACATTCCCTCGATCCTTCCTTCCTTCCTTCCTTCCTTCCCTCCTTCCTTCCTTCCTTCCTTCCTTGAGACTCACACGTCATCCAACGGGAGGGGTTTCCATCCCTTTCTGATTCGGAATGCCTTTACCTGCACTCAATCAAACAGAACGAAGGAAGATACGTACAAACAAGAGACGAAAGCAGAAGAAAGGGGAAAAATAAATCCACTGAAAAAGAAATCAGTCAGACGACCTGTATGCCGCGGCTCTTTATTGCGAATCTGATCTACCTCCTCTCCTAGATCTGCAACTGATATGGAGGAGACAGCGCATCAGTCAGCGGTTGTCCTGAACTTTACCCATGTCCCTCATCTGAAGAGGATGCATGAATGAGTCTTAATTGTGCTGTTGCTGCTGTTCATGTTACTGACTGACTTGGATGAAATACCAGTGCCCGTCTTCCCCTCTGATGAAATCGGCAACCAGCTGAGTGAGCTGAAGCCTGCAAGGACAAAAAGAGAATCAAAGCAAGGAAGAGTCATCGTAAAAGTATCTGCAAACTGCAAGAGCGCATTCCAAGAGAGAAGGTCGAGTGAGTGGAACACGAAAGGGAACAAGTTCTTTGGAGGTTAACTATTCGAAAGGGAATGAATGAATGACGGCCTGGTGTGAGTAGGGTGACTCAAAAAGATCTGAGCAATGCCTACAATTGCGCAGAGCACAAAGCATCTCAATGTACTCCACCCCCCCGTCACTCCCTAACCTCCAAAATTCTTCTGTAAACCGGAGAACCTGCCAGGCGAGAGGTGCAGTTTCCCGTAGTGCCGTGCCCCCAATCGGAAAAGTGTGCGACAGGCGATCCGGCGCTTTCGTTCCCGGCTGCACTTGTAGAGCACACACACACACACACACACACACACAGAGAGAGAGAGAGAGAGAGCAAGAAAAAGAGTGAACGAAGGCACGCATCTGGGGTGACACAAGAGATCTCAAATACCATCCATCCAGGGACTTCAGGCTGTTGCCATCGTCCTATGAAGTGAAACCCTACAGAAAGAATCTTTTCAAGGCAGTTCCAATTCTTCCCAGAGGCTGAAAGCAAAGAAGACCAGAGACTTTTAGCGGGAGAAAGAAGGAGACGAAGGCGACGAAGAGAACAGCAAACACACGGATACACGGGAAAATCAATTCAAATTTCTCAAGCGGACGAGAATGAGAAGAAAGAACAAAGTAGACGAGAACATCTCCACACAGCTGGCTGTGCGAACGAACGGACAATTCTTTTGTTGTCCTCAGATACCGTGAATTGTCCGTTGAGATCAATTTTGAACTCCGCAGCTCTATCGGGAGGTAGCACCGCGCAGACGACGAAACCGTAGGGGCTCGCGCTTCTCCGAACGCAGACCCTGTACAGCGCGGCTCTGCCAAAGGACACCTGCTGTTCTGCCTCTCCCTTGGGCGCAGAGAAGGGCGGGATGAATTCTTGGAGGACCTCTCCGTTCTCTGGGGTCGTCTCCTTCTTCGCAGACACTTTCTCTAATTCCATGCAACGGTGCCTGGAGAGATAAAGACAAAGAGACAGACAGACACACAGGCAGACACACAACTTCTATCTGAAAAGCATTCATTCATTCTGACGGTCTGGAAACAGAAGCGTGCAAATGTGAGAAGTGTGGCAAGCAGCAGTGCTTGAGGGGAACGGGGTGTCTTTTGTCAGCTGTGGATCTGCACTCATTGTGAAGGGAGGGAGCAAGTCAAAAAGACAAAGAAAGGGCATCACGAGAGAGAAAAGGAAGCCCCCGATTTTGTAAGGAGTTGCAGTCTTTTTTTTCAATGAGAAGTTCCATCGACAACAATTCACTAAGAAAGAAATTACCCGTTTCTTTGGGGGTTTCCCGGCATTTCCTTTTTAAGGACTGCGGCTGGTCGTCTGCTGGAGACCTGAAAGTGCACCTCTGCCCTCAGCTGTTTGACCAGGGAGGCCTGATGGTCCCTCACTAGGCAGTGGGGCCCCAGTCTGTTGATGGCCCTGAGGCTGGGGGGCCGAGTGACACACAGTTCGGAGATGGTTGATAGCTTTTCCTCGATGTCAATCTCTATTTTCCGACCTGCAAGAAATGAACGAATGAAAGACGACGACCGACCACTCACTGAGGGATACGCAAACACACACGAAAGGGACAGAAAGTGAGAAGTCGCAAAGAGGGACAGACAGAACCAGAGAGAAATCAAAACACGACACAATCAGAGAGCGAATTAAAAGAACGCGTCTTAAGGACGAAGAGAACCAGAGGCGGGTAGAGATGCTGACAGACCAATTGCCGAGACTGCGGTGACATTCGATGAGCGACAGGCTCATTCACTGAGGGGCTGCAGATGGTGCCTCGCAGTACAAACATGTATGTGTTTTCTTGGTTCTTTTGACAGGAATGATGATCAATAGATCAAACCGACGTACTCCAGCGCGACTCGAATCTCTGCGTCGCCATTGCACACCACCGGAAGCACCACGGATGCCTGTGAGGGGAATGCGGGAGTTTGGTGTTTGACAGCGCGCACCTGCCCTCTCCTGTCATCAGAATGGTCTCCTGAAGGCAAAGGCCGAAGAGTCGACAGGGTGGGTGAAAGCAGACATGATTCGCTTTTGATTTCGCAAAATCTTCCAACTGGTCCGGGTAGTCCTCGCATTGAAAGGCTAGAAAATAATCTGTCGTCTATCAATAATGTTCTGAATTTGAGGACATTTCTTTTCCTTTTCGAGGAGTAGGGAGAAGGCAGAAGCACGGAAAAAAGCAACCAAGCGAAGGAAGTCGGCTGTAAGGAGGAAAGAAAAACAGGACGAAGGTGAAGCGAAAGGAGACTAGTAGATGACAGAAAAAGAAGAACGACAGAGACGGCAGGCACACAAAGAACTTCAGGCGCAGACCTTCGCACAAAACAACAAATCAAAATGACGAAAGGATAGTGGATGTCTATAAACACACAGAGGAAGGGGGCAAGGGAGGGAAGGAGAGAAAAAAAAAGATGGAAACACTCGCGCGCACTCATGCTCAGTCGCAGACTGACAAACTCACACACAACCCCCCAAACACACAGATAGACACACACACACACACACACACACACACACATAGATACATACATACATACACACACATACTCACACACACATACACACACACACACACAGACAGAGAGAGAGAGAGAGAAAGAGAGAGAGAGGGGGGGGGGGGAAGGGTGAGACCGGAAGGGACGTACAGGTATCCGGACGTCCAGGGAGAGAAGTGCTCTGTCGCGCCTTGCGTTCAGTCGGGCATTGTTCGGAGGCACTGCATAGGGATCAGCTATCGCATTCCACCAACAGGAACCAGGCTTGACGGGCAGGGTGTCGTAGTACTTGTCCACGTTAATATCCTCCTCGAAATTTGATCTGCAGAAATGGATATTGCGTTCCAAATCAAACCCGAAAAAACAAATTGCCCCCCTGATCCTTCGAACAGTCGACTCACGGCTCAATCGAAATGCCAAGTTGTCAGCTAGCGACTTTCAGTCTGTCATTCCAACTCACACCACAAGTATGCCAAGTTTCCTTCTGCGCATTCCGATTGTACATGTCTCCCGTTCATTCTACCGACACCCCTCTGAAGCAATGTATGCAGAGTGACGACACTGCTAACGAATTGTAAGAGCAAACAAGCAGTCATGTGGTCTCTCTCTCCTCCCTCCCTCTCTCCCTCCCTCTTCATTCATTCTTGCCAACCACGTTAAAGAAAATACACCGACCTCTGAGTTTGTTTCAGTGCTCTGCTCTTCTGTGCCTCTAACAACAGAGGCGTTCTGCAGAGAATTAAGGAAGCAGAGGGAAGGAGGGTCAGACAGAGAAGCCGAAACAGACAGTCGTAGGATAGAAAAGAGGAGCAACGCGACGAAAGCGGTTATCGGAGAGTGGGCAGAGAAGAGAAGAAGAAAAAACTGCAGACTTGGAATGATATTCGCTGGCAAGTAGAAGAACGAACGACAGGAAGGGAGAACAAAAGAGAAGGTGAACAGAGACGGGGAGCTGAATAGACGAATGGATGGAAGCAAGGGAGAGAGGTACTCCAAGAGAGCCGACACGACAGGTGCATGCGCACCCTTTTTGCAGAGCCTCAACTATCCCTTTGAAGGGACACAAGACAACAGACCTACCTGTCTGTCGGCGTGATTGCGACGTTTTTACGTTCCTGCCACTTCTTCTTTAATGCTGCAAGGAGCAAGGCATGAGGATTGACGCAATCGGTCAGACAGTGAAGAAAAGGGGAAGAAGTTCGGTGCGCCACGGAAATGGACTTCATCTTTTCATCTCGTGCTGTTGCGCACAGGCTCTGTATCGATCCATCAAGCACTGCAGACACAGCAAGTCTGTCTTTTCTTTGCATGCTCATGTTATGCATCTTTTACATCTTCCCCCTCCTGCTGGCTCTCCACTCTTTACTTCGTCCTTTTCACTTCCTTCCCCATACAGAAATCACCCTCCCCATACGCGCGCCGTCCAACCTGTGACTGCATTCCTTTCCTTCGCCCCGGGGGGAAGGACGTTGCTCGCCCTGTCGAGGAGGGCAACGTCCTTGTCACTGCAGAGAGGAAGGTACAAACGAGGGGTAGCAGAGGTTCAACTACATGTGTTGCATGCGTGCAACTCTGTGCAACACTCAACCGACCTCAGGAAGTTCTTCGCCATACCAGGTCACCAAAAGATGGTCAAGCTAGTGCAGCTTTGCAATGAGATTAACAGTCTTCCACTTTCAGGAAGCCTCTGCATGAGAAGGGCCAGCGTGGTGATCACTTGCTCTACAGATTCATTGGTTTGTATATGTTGCTCCAAACGGTGACTATGAGTATAACTGAACCCGTTTCGACCCCTGATTCTCCCTCGCTCTTTGCATCGCACGTGCGCTCTTAAATTGGTATCCTCACTCTAATTCTCCTCCATTTTTCACGTAGTGCTAAATGATCGAATCGATCACGTCTATAAACGCCTTTTATGAATGCGTATAGAATCGCCATTGAAAAGATGACATGCATGCTTGCATGCCGATCGGCGAGGTGTGTGTGTTGCACATGCAGGTTGCATGCATGCATGTGCATGGCGGATTCCTGGCGTCGCCTTCTCACCTTGTTCCTGCATGCATGCAATCATTGGAATGAATCGGTCATTGAATGAATGCTATATATAGTCAATCAGCTAGCAGTATGGTGAAACGTACAAAGACTGACGGCTGCGCACTCAAGGACTGAAGCCCGATGTTTGCCACATTGTTTTGTTGTGTATTTGGGGCCATGACTGGAATGGCAGCCATTGAATAGAGATTCCAAGCTTTGCTAAGGATCGTGCTTTGATCGGCCGTCTCCTTCTTGAGACAGACTGAGGGCCTTACAATGTTTCAGTACAAACTTTTTCCTCGGTTGGAATACTTGGCCTATCTAAAGAAAATTCACGTGAGCTATTTTCCAGGAAGGCCCCAAACGGACATTGCAAAGTAAGCGCTCTCTTATCTTTCCGTCTCCCACTGTACATCCTGTCGAACTCGACTCTCTTCCTGCGCCGTGTTTTCCATTCGTCCCGTCTACGTCCCTCTCCGGACGATGGCGGAGCACCTGAGCTCCACCGTCTGCACCACTTGACATGCAGCCTTCATGCGGTTCGGTGTGCATATGTAGTAAGTAGTCGCTTTGTGTATGGTGGTGGGGCATTGTGAAATCTGCATTGCGAACTTGAAAGTCGACGTGATTTGTTCGGATACCTGGTGTCGGAATGTGCATGTATGTGCACCGTATGGCAGATTCTTTGGGCCGTGCAATTTTTGAGATCTCTACGGGAATTTTCAGACCCTGTATTGTGCTCTCTTTGATAATACTAAGTTTATTTCTTTTCTTTTCAAATGGATTTCCTTTCAGTTTCTGCATGGGCACTTTCAGGATCAATTGGAAAGACGCTTTCTTCCCTGCATCAGAAAGAGAATGTGCACTGGGAACGAAGATCCATTCTCAAAACGAAGAGTTGACTGAAAAAAGGGGCAGGACAGAAGAGACAACACGGGAAGTTCAGCTGCCTTTCTGCAACTCCTTTTTTTGATGCATGCAAATACAAACTCAAGTGACATAGAAAAGACGAGGAGAGAATTTGCATTCCTCAATGTCTATCTGCAGACGACTAATCATGCGCATGACCTCCAAATCAATCAAGGAAAAATATCCCGAGCTCGATGCCTCCTGGGAACTTCTTGCGTGAGTGGTGAAATAAATCAGCCAAGGGAATCCATTCGTCTTAGATGCTCTCTCTGACTTCTGTGAGCCAGTCTCTCGCTCCGTCTTTTCTCCTCGCTCTGCCGGTCTCGTCAAGATGAAAAAAATCTGAGAAGAGCTAGAGCTCCTGCTGAGAGCCAGTGGCAAGCAGAGAGGAGGCGGGAAACGGAACTCTTTCGTAGCGATTCAGCCCCGTCCGCACTTGCCCACTCGTTCGCTTCTTCAATTGCAACAGAGCCCTGTTTGTTGGGCTGATGCTGACAGCAAAGTGACTGAAAAGAAAAGTGTACAGGAAGCAAAGCAACGCGAACGAACAGGAGAAATTTCCCTCCCACGTTTTCTCTTTTACATCGCCCCCGCTCCCTTTCTCTGTACACCCCCATACTCTCTTTCCCGTTCCCTTTCTTTCTTTCTTTCTTTCTTTCTTCCTTTCTTCCTTTCTTTCTTTCTTTCTCTCTTGTCCTCTCTCTCTCTCTCTCTCTCTCTCTCTCTGTGTGTGTGTCTCTCTCTCTTGTCCTCTCTCTCTGTCTCTGTCTGTGCACCGTGTGGACCGTCGGCGACGGCAGATACGATGCCCCGGCGAGTGTGGATGTAGTGTTCAAGGACGGATCCAGGTACAGGTTCGTCTTTTGGTTCTCCTCTCTCTCTCTCTGTGTGTGTGTGTGTGTGTGTGTGTGTGTATCTTTCTCTCTTTGATGTCAGGTCTCAGTGTGCGTGGGTGAGGGGAGTGGGGAGGACTGATGCTGGCTTCTTCCCCACAATTTTTGTCTTTTCTCGTGTTTGAGTAGCCTGGGGAAATGCGTGCTCTTCGTCAAACGTCTTTTGAGTCTGTGACGACTTGTATTCTAGTCTCTTCCTACCATTTTGTGGCGTAGCGAACAAAACGAATATCACGTACTGAAGTACCTACCCCTTTGCGTCTTGAGGCCTTGAAGGCTTGAGCTTTATCCGTCAATCCGTCTCGAGTGCACTTTTCTTTCTTTTGATTCTTCTTTTTCGTCGTGTGAGAGCAGCGGTCGGGAAGGTCCAGAGAAAAAGAGAAGGTCGGGAAGGGTCCTCCAGGCAAGGTTGAGACTTAGATTTGAATTCTTCGGGTCCCGTTCCCACGCCGTTAGAATGATTGTTTTCCTCTTTTCTGTTTTAGTTCTTGAATCTTTTCCGTGTCTGTTGTGTGTGTGAAACGAAAACAAAAAAGAAGGAGGAAAAAGATATAGACAATGGGAAAGAAGTGTACAACCTGTATGTGTGTCTGTCTGGGTGAAAGATTACGAAAAAGACCAAAAGCAGACAGTCCGTATCGAGAGGGAAAGGAAAATGTGGTTTGCCTTACTGTTTTCTGGCTCACGCAGAACGACCTGCGAAGAGTATTCGAGGCGACAGCTAGAGGACATCGTTGACGGCTGGAAGATGGAAGGCAAGTGTGTGTGTGTGAGAGAGAGAGAGAGAGAGAACGGAGCTCCACTGCTTCCAGGCATGCTGGCTGAGGTTTGCTCTTTGAGCCTGTCCAAAGGGTGTCAAAAAGACACCCTACACTTTGTTTGTTTCTTCAGCAAGCTTGGCACTGCATCGAGAATCTTCTCCTGACACGGCTCTTTGGCCGATCGTTCTGTTTGCGCATTGCAAGTCTTTTTTCAATCCCACGGCTGCGCTGCTGCAGCTCTCGTAGAAAGCGTCTGGATCGTTGTTCGGTATGGACGTGTCAATCTGCATGTGCCGCTATGACGTGTGCGTACCGTGCGTAAAGTCTTGTATACGCGAGGTCTGAATGTGACGATCGATGGCTTTCATTTGATTCTGCAGCGGAGTTCCAAGAATGGCCTGAGCACAGGATGCAGCTGAGCGAAGAACAGAAGAAACGCCTGGAAGAGCTTGATAAGGCACAAGATGCGTCTGGAAAACCAAGTGGATGATCATCAGCGCCATCGATCCTCCCACGGAAATGTTATTTTCAATTTTTCATGATGCTAAGGTATCATGATGTTATTAAGTATTGAAGTCGCTCTTTAGTAGAGTCTTTACATTTGCGGTCTATTGCAATCTACCGCAAAGTACTTTGAAGCTGCGATTAGCTGAGATTGCTAGTCTGAATCACTGTGAGATTTTATGCCAGTGAGATGTATTAGAGTGAGATTGAAAACACAGACATATATTATGTGAGGAAATTATTGAGTTTTAATTAATCATATAATAATATATATTTTTTTAGATGTGAGTCTCAGCTAGCCCCAACTTGCAGAAACTAGTGCAGAAACTAGTTGAAAAAGGATGTTCGTTAATTGAATTTAACATGTTTGAAGTGAAATGTAGTAAAATTTCTACTGTGTATCGACACTGGCAGTGTTGTTGTACAGTCATGATGAATCGCATTGATGATTGGTGTAAAGATTATCAATCATTATACGCCGGGCGGTTTATGTTCCTAATCTTAATTACAACAAGCTGTTAGGTTGAGTCTTACTACTAACCTAGGTCTTACTCTACTAACAGTCAGCTATCCTGTCAGCCTAGGAGCCAGCCTGCCAGTCGTTTCTCCTATTGGAGCCTAATTTGGGGGCTTTTAACGAAAAAAGTACTAAAATATTAAAAACAATGGCACTCCGCTGTGCAATTCGTACGCCGGATAGCTTAAAAGATTACCAAACTGGATTAAACTTAGTACCAATTTACTAACAAACCAGATAAACCATTTTTTTTTTTCTTTTAAAGTGGTATAAGACCTGTTCCGGCCAGGCTAGGTTCCTATCCTATTCTATCCTAGGTACAAGATGTACAGCAGCAGCATCGGCTTATATATAATACATGTGGTTTGGCTCAATTCCCACTCAATTTCTCTCTAGAATAGAAATTCCAATTCAGAGAAACACTCCAAAAGTCCGAAAGTTGTGGCTCGGTCTTCAGTCTTGAGGGCAGACGGAAATAGATTGTAGCCATGGATGAGAATGATGGGAGCTTTCATACTCAGAGGGGCAAAGAGTGCATGATTGACTGGACCGTCCACGCTCGCTTCTTACTTTGGCTCAGCTCGACGTTACACAGGACCCTTATCGATCCCTACCGCATATGTAGGAGAGGCCACCATTCCCTCCCATAAAGAAAAAACGCGACACTCAAGTGTTCAGTATCGTTCCAACGCGAACAGACAGGTCCGCTTCTCTTCCCTTCCCCTCATTCCCTCCAGCAGGCTATCCGCTTCTGTACACTCCCACACTGAGACGGAGAGAAAGAGAGAAGGGGAGGGAAGACGAGGCACTGTTGATACAAGCATGCTGCAGGACTTTCCTTCAATTTACAGACGGCTCAGACTTCCCCGCCCTCCCACGGATATGTCTGCCGCAGAGCAGATCCAGTCCTCTTCCCCTCTGCCTCTGTCTGGCAGAGGATCTCCCTTCTCCCTCAGCGCACAAAGTTGGAAGGGGTCTTCACCCCCTCCTTGACGGACACATCCTGCAGAACCCCCAGGGGATGCAGGAGCGGTTGCTGGTCTGGACTTTGCCACCCCCTCACTTCTTCTATCAATCGACAGATCTTCGTCAGACTGAGAAGGGCAAGAGGAAGAGCACACCCCTGAGGAGACGCCAGACGTCGACCTCACCAGAGAGACGGCCTCTCTGTTCAGACTCTCGAAAGAAGGCGGGGGGTCCATCCTCTTTTCCGCTTGTGTTTCTCCCTCTCCCTCACGAATCCGGTGACGCGACGGAGAGCTCATGGCGTCACCCGAGGGAGAGGAGGAAGAAGCAAAAACTTCTCGCGTCCCCCTCACCCCTCCACGCACGGGAGAGAAAGAGGGACAACCACAGCCGATGTCACTCCGACACCTCGATACTCTCACTTCACCGTCTGGGTGTCTGTAAGTGACACTCCTGTTCAGTGCATCAACAGAAACGGACAGACAGTGTCGTGAGGGAGGTGGGAGGCCGATAAGCACCGAAAGACCACGGGACGCTTCCTCTGGAGCAAGAGAGCCGGCCGCCCAGCGATCTGCAAGCCAAAAAAGCGTGCTGCAGAGAATCATTCTGTAAATGACAAGCGTATAAGATTAGCATTCCGTCTGACGGCCTTTGGAATCGCAAAAGACTACAGGGATAGATTACGAGGGAGAAAGCGCACTTGTGCAGGGAAACTCTCAATATTCCCCATCACGGCTTCTTTTTGGCTTGCTCTCCTTCACTCTCCCCATCCAGACGAACACCCACCCCGCCTTTCTGACTTCCTGCATTCACTGACTGACGGACCCCAAACTTCTTGCAGAGAGATCAGATACCGTTCGAGGAACTCCCTTTCGGCTTCTGCGTCCTCCACTGTCCGACCCCTTCCTTCGTCCTTTCGCCTCTCGTGTGCAGGAAGCCCGGCAGAGGAGGAGGAGGAGCTGAAGAAAAGACTCTCCAGCCCCCCCTCATCAACCCGGACCTCATCCGCATCCTCCATGGAGGGGGAAGAACCCCACCCGAAAACCTTCAGAGATGCTGAAGGGTGTACAGGGCGCCCCACGCTGCATCGCAACAACCAAAGTCAAAAAAGGATTCGTCACCACCGGATAGGCAAAGTGTCACACACGACCGTAGGCATCCGAACAGAAGCCCCGCAGGAGAGAACAACGAAAAAGCAAACTCATTCACTCACTGACCAGACTCTGGGTTTTCGCCTGTCCTCCCCTCTCACGACTGCACCGAGTACTGGTAAGAGCGGGCTCTCCCCCAAAACTCTGCTGGCCAAGTTTTGCAGAGACCTGCACCCACAACGGAAGGGAGACACCGATGGGCCGTCTGAGCAGGAAGATAAGCAAGCAAATTGAACAAGGAAAGAAACCAAATTCCTTCCTTCCCTCCCAATTGGCCGGCTGGCTGATGTGACAAGAATGAGAAGGGCGTTTAAAGTCCTCCGGCCGATCTTCACACCTCCTTTCAACCGCCTCACAGAGAGCCCAACGCTTCCCTCCTCTCGACGACATGCTGCCCGCTCGATGCTGCCTTTTGAGTAAATTCTTACGTGTGGGGATGTGCAGGGCCACGCGCACACGCTGCTGCTGCTGCTGACCAAGTGCTTCCTCGACTGTTCTGATTCTCCACAGCCGAGGAGGAAGGCATAAAAACCAGGCAAGGGACCAGGGGCACACCACTCCTGCAGGCAGGCAGGCAGGCAGGAAGGCAGGCATATAAGGAGGGAAGGATGTACTGAACGGAGGGGTAAAGGGGTAGGGTCGAAAGGAAAGTGAAAGAAATGTCATGGGGAGCTCATACAACACTGGCACATGCAGGCGACACAAACGCACCTCTCTATATAATATCCTCCAGGAGACAGACAAGGTCAAAACGGAACAGAATCAGCGTGAGGATCGGAAAGTGTTCATTCCCTTGCTTCCTTCGCCGCATCCTTCGTATCGATCCAACCACCTGAGCAACTGTGCGACCGACCGACCGACCGAGCAGCTGCCTTGAGGGCCTCCCACTCATGAGGGATGAAAATTCGAGGGGCCCCGCTCCCCCACGCCTCCCCCTTTCCCCTCCCCCCCCCCGCAGAGGGCCACATGGCGACGATAGAGTCTGAAGTCGAAGAAGAAGAGCGGGGAAGAGAAGAACACGGGCCGTTCCCCGGAGGCTGAAAGAACCCCGCCGGAGGGGAGGGGCGAACGGGGGGCTGCACAACAATGCTCGATCCTGCACACAGACGAAAGAGAGAAAAAGGAGAACAAAACAGAGCAGCGCTGATGAGATGATACAGCTACATA
Source organism: Chromera velia (assembly GCA_018398765.1). Classification (NCBI taxonomy): domain Eukaryota; family Chromeraceae; genus Chromera; species Chromera velia. Next base: position 24,682 of record JAHBMJ010005896.1, on the reverse strand, counting down.
CACTTTTGTGCGCGGTGCGCGCATGCACACATCAATTGCAATCACCGCATTACTCCACCCTTCTTTTTCTTCCCTCTCCTCGCTTGTGTTGCAATCTTTCTCAAGTGAAGATAAGTCCAAAAGGCAAGAGGGGGTCTGGTGAGGGATGCACATTTTGACTTGGTGTCTTGCTCCTCCTAGATCTTTTCTGCGAGTCGACAATACTTTGGACGTTTACAGGTGGCTCGCCCATGACAGAAACTCATCAGATCCCAACACGTGTGCATTTGAGCCATTCAGATCTCGAATCCTGCGTGCGTCATTTTATCAACATCCTTTACTGAAACGACAACCTTCACAGATGGTGAGCGAAGTACTCAAGGCGACTCAAAAGCAAAAGGACGGGACACGTGCGACCGAAAGCAAGAGTGGAAGGGACAAGGAGAAAGGAGTCCCGGGAGTGCAGTGTTATGGACGCACACACAAAGACGTACACAGAGGGAGAGAGAGGGAGAAAAAGAGAAAAAGAGAAACAGCCAGGCAGTCACCGAGATGAATGAAGGAAGAAACAAAGTCGCATGTCACGAAAACCCTCTTCCCACTTTGTACCGCCCCTTCTCGTTTGGTTGAGATTTGATTTCATGACCTTGTGAGCAAAGACTCTGACTGAGTTCGTCTAAGATTCTATCAAAAGAGCAAAGAAGTTCTGGTCGCATGGCTCTCATTCTCTTATCTACTGACTGACCTTTCCTTAAAGTTCTCTCTAGCTCCTTCCGCGTATTGCCGTTCTGTACAATCGGAGAAGAGGAGGAAGAAGAAAACGAAGAAGCAGACCCAGGCATAAACCCACTCGAGGCCGGAGGCGTTGCGAACCGCTCAGCTGGACGCGCATTTCCCCTCACTCCTCGGCCTGTGCAGAAGACAGGGCGAGGGAGAGAATTTCGGGCGTAACGGGCGTCAGATGCATGCTTGCTTGATTGAAGGAAGAGAATGAGCAAAGAAAGGAGAAGAGAAGAAGAACGACGAAAACAAACAAAAGAGGGAGCGACTCCATGTGAACAAGAGAAGAATCAGAAGAACGAAAGACCACTTGCTTCCTTTCTGTCTTTGCATTCCCTCACACACCCTGGCCTAAAGTCATCTAGGTCCCCGTTATCTTCCCGTAAGAATACAGGGAAGCAAAAACTCAAACCTGCTCTCTCTCTCTCTCTCTCTCTCTCTCTGTGTGTGTGTGTGTGTGTGTGTGTGTGTGTGCACGATGGGCACCAGCAGGGTTTATTTCTGTACTAAAGCGCACTCTCTCTCAAGCACAAACGGAAACGGCCAAAGCAATCGAACGAAATGTGATTCTAACCCACCGCCTCCGCGCCCCCCCGAGGGTCCTTGGGGTGGCATGTTCATGTGTGCCGACATCTCAACGGGAAGACTGGAGTGCCATACTGCAACATGAACGAAATGAAAAGGCACGACACGGAGAGATGACCATCACACTCAAGTAATATGCCCAAAGTCCGAAATCAATCTTCCACTCACACAGGCAGGCTGGTAACACTTTAGAGAGATACGAACAACGAACGAGATGCGGGCCTCAGACCTTCAAACTGAATGGGAATTTTCAAGCTCTGGGCCCAGCGGCATTAAAAACAAAAGGAACAGTTGGTGCACTTTCTCCTCGAGTCAATCCATCATTCGTTTCATGAGAATAAAAAAAAAACCTTGCATGCCAACCCACCGATAGCGAATTGCTGTCTCCAATCAATCTCAGAGGTCTCTAGAACCTCAGCTAACCGCACAGCCGCCCCCCGTCTCCATTGCAAAAGCCTCCAGAGAACAACAATCGCGACACCCCCCATCGCTCTCATCATCCCGGAACTCCATCCAAACGTTCCCCCCCTTCCCAGGCCCCGCTTCCCTCTCCGTCTCCTCCAATCCCTCGACCACCTCCAGTACGCAAACAGCGCACCCACTGCAGCGATTGCCGCAAGGGAGTAGAAAGTTGACCGCTTCATCGGCATAACAATGCGCCGACGCGCCTGTATGGAGCTAGAACTTTCTTCTCTCGCGGCAGTCGTGAGAGGAGCTTCATCTCTTTCGGTCACTGCCTTTTCAGACCGGACCTGCGTCTGTTCGGAGTTGCCGTTCTTCCCCCCCCGGCGCCTCCGCCTGTGCCCATCCAACCTCAGGGGACCTCGGGACCCCGCGCGGCGCTGTCTGGAGGATGGACCGGTGGCGGGATAATCTCTCTCTCTGTCTCTTCTTGCCCCTGCCCCACCGCTGTCAGCTGACGACGACGGTGCTGTCGTTCTTGCAAGAGACAGAGGGGAGCACCTAGACTCATCTCCATCCTCATCAAAACGTTCTCGTTCATTTTTCTTCGTAGGAGAATCGAGGCGCGTTTGCCTCCTGTTTCTTCCTTTGAGAGAAGCAAACGCAGAGGACGAGCAATGTCCCCCTCTTTCCCTTTCCCTTTCCCACTCTCTCTCTCGCCTGCTGACTCCCTTCACCCCCCCCCCTCTGAGACCCTCTCCTCCCCTCATTCTCCGCGAGGACAACGAAGAACTGGAGTCGCCATCCGAATCCAGGCTCGTCCCTTCGCTCGAATCTGCAACAGAAGGACGATGGCTACGGCTCTCTGCGGCCATAGAAGCCAGCACCCCCCAACATCCCGTCTCCGCAACTTGAACCTCATCTCTCTCCATGTTTCCTGCCTCAGACGGGAAAATGCCGTCAGATGGGTGGTACTGACTGTGGGGGTGCCCTGGAGGAAGAAAAACGGAGGACAGGGACGCAGTGGGAGGTTCCTCCTCTTCCGCTGCCGAGCCTCTGGGGGCGTCAAATTCAAATGGACGGAGGGGGGGTAAGCCAAATTCATGCAACTCAGAAGAGGGTCCAAAAGAGTGGAAGAGACTTTTTGGTACTGCAGTCAGGGGTGATCCGATGGAAGCATCCGCTAACGGGCATTGCAGATCTCCCTCTTGAGGAGCTGTGCAAGGAGACGCATCAGGCACTGTTTGCATTCCACTGTCTCCACCACCCTCTCCAGTCGATACTCCTGTTTCTTGTTCCAGTCTTTCTCTTGACAAAATAGAAGACGGCGCACCGACAAGGCGTCCAGCATTGAGCTGTGCATTGTCACCTGCAGAAAAAATAATGAATATATACGCACAGGCATCATCATTTGGCAATCAACCAACCACAAAACCGATGCAAGGATGAGCACGCAGTACTTGACCGACATTCATCTTCGCAGGCATCAAAAAATATATCACTACAAATGCTCTGCGCACTCTTCGGGCTTTCAACGGCGGCACCGTCGCCTTCAGATCCTTCTCCCATTCAGACGACGTCTCGGGGTCCGCTTTTGACGAGAAACAGACGGAACCAAAATCAGGTCACTGAAACACTAAAGCACAGGCTAGGCCCGACAGCGAACCCCTTCTCCATTTTACAGTTGTCGCAGTGCAGTTGAGATGGCAAGCATACGAAGCTGCACCCGCCGAAACATGCCGAAACCTGTTCGCAGATAAGGATCGATGAACAATTTTAAGATGGCCGGCCATGGCCGGCCACGTCGATCGCGGCGGCGCTCCATGGAAGGTACACGGCCCCGGCGGACGCGCGGGTCCGCGCGGCGCCGCCGCGCGGGTGTCAGCTATATATAGTGCATTGGCGCGCGCGCGCATTACGAGAGCTAGCGAGTGCATGGCAAATTAAGAGCTTTAATTTTTTTTTTTTCAGCAAATTAAAGTACAAAACGCATGCACGTATACATTTGCAAATTATATAATGAGAATGAGAGCCCATTAATTTGTGCTCTCTGACTCGATCCTGATGCATTTAATGCTCATTATATAATCGGGAGTCTGAACTGCTGGCACCTGAATGCCATGTACGAAGCGACCGACAAAACAATCCAGCAAGGTGACTGAAATGTCTATCCTGCGGTCGTAAATGCCCTTCTTTGAAACCTTCCAACACAGAAAAACATGTCTGTTCAACTTTCTGTTGTTTGTTCGCACCTGCCTCCACGGTGAATCGGTGCACGTACAACGGATTCTTCAATCCCGCGTGGACACACTCACATACATAGACAAGGAATTTGAGCATTTAGCTTTTGAAGAGAAACAAAGAGAGCTTGTGACGGGGAGGAAATCGGTACAACTGTCCCCCATCAGAAATTTTGAAATTCTTTTGTCGAAGTTTCGGCTTTCGTTGTTTCTGTCGATTTGCAGGAAAAGCAAAAAAGGTGTGAGTCGAAGATTAATCGTCAGATGTTCCTAATTCTTATGCTGCTTCAAGTCATCGTGATTCTTCACTGTGGACTCAAAACAGCCTGGACAAAAGCTGTAGTCACCAGTCAGTCTTCTGTCCGTTTGGAAACAATTTTCTGTTTTTTTCTTCGATTCTCAAAGTCTCAATGTGCATCAGGAAAGATGGGGTCGTATAGGAGAGCAAAATTGAGATGTCGACTCATAAAGCCAAGGCTTGCACAATAGGGGATAGAGGCCACTCGGTGTGAAGTAAGCGAAAGAAGTATTGGCGCGCCTTTCGTCCGTCTCTTAATGAACCTGCCTTCCAAAAAAATGAAGCGGCCTTGAGAGAGACCGCCTGCCTTTAGCCGCGGTGCGACAGGTGGACATAGGAAGATGGGAAATAACGGACACAGGCAGAGAGATAGACACGCTGGCAGACAGATCGCCAGACAAACAAGCAATATCTTCTTTCCCCCCTCTTGCTCTTTCTCTGCATCTTTTCCTTCTTTCGCGTAAACAACAGACAGACATACATAAAGACAGACAATCTTCATCCTTGCCTGTCAGTGATTGCCTGTCAGGCTTTGAATTACTCTCACCTGTCCATTGACCTTTCCCCTTCAAGGAGATTACTCTTTCTCCTGTCTTCGGTTTCTCTTTTCCTCTCGTGCACCTTTCCCTGCCCTCCACACTTCAGGTTGCATTCTGGACAGCGACTGTTTGGGAAATCAGAGTTGCCCGAGTGGCGAGTGTATAGGTGGGTGGAAGATGCTTCATGACAGTCCAAGCAATACTTGTCCTAAACAGTCCGGGTGCATGCAAGAGCCGAAGTAGTTTTTCAGTGCGGCTTGCTTTCCGTCACGCCCACGTGCGCAAAGAAGGCAAAGTATCCCCTTCAGGCCTTGCTACCTCTGTCATCATGTTTATCTCTTTTGCGCTCGTTGTTGACCTTGAATAAATCAATTAGTAATGAAAGGCCGTTTTCCACACGCCGGCATACACGGGTTCTGAAGCTTGCATACACAGCCAGGCAGAAGACTTACGCAAGCGAGCACACACACACGCATAGACAAACAGAGATGAGGAACTCACCCAAGGCCATTTGAAAAAGGCGTGTCCTGAGTCAGAATTGAAAGACAGACCTCTCCAAAGAACGTTTGATTCCGGTGACATTTTTTCTGCAGACGAAGACGAATGTACTACGATCAGTCACAACTGTCACACGCAAGCGACGTGCATCAACTCTGTCGGTTCCTTCGGCTGCACCTGCAACACTGGGTATATCGGGAACGGCACGCACTGTGCTGGTTGGTTTTGCCTTGAAATTGCTCATCTCCTTTGCGTGACGCTTGCACAGTCTTCCCGCGTGTGTGCATTCTTTTCGCACGGGGTCCAAAACCGTATGTAAGAGGAAAAACGTCATGCAATCAAAAAGATCATGGGGTGAGAGGATGTCTGGTTGCCTGCCGTTCTGCTGAAGAATATTGCAACGCTGTATTGACACAAACAACCCTTCCACCAACGTCTTGTTGCGTGTTGAGGCTCAACACTAAGAGGTCTTCTTATTCTTATACTAAGAGCTTGTTGCTTGTTGAGGTCTTCCTATTCTCTCTCTCTCTCTCTCTCTCTCTCTCTCTGTGTGTGTGTGTGTGTGTGTGTGTGTGTGTGACACACGTGTGTGGGGGGGGGCGGGGGTAGGTGTGCGTGTGTGTGTCGAAGTACGACCCACTTCTTCCCGAGACTGCCGCCAAAAAGTGAAGAGTGATTCAGTGGTGCCCTGGAACAGTGTCGCCGTTTTGTCTTTTAGAGGACTGCCGCTAAAGAGTGGAGAGTGATGAATCTACGACAGCAAAGCAAACTTCTCTCACGCCTTTTTCCCTCCTGTCTGAGGACGTCATCCCATGTATGCAGGGTGCAGCCTACACAGTGACTGTGACGGCAATCAGCAATGCAATGGCGGCCTTTGTCAAGGTCAGCAGGGGGCGGAAGAGAAGCGAATAGAGAAGCGAATAGAGAAGCGAGAGAGGGTGTGGGTGATTCCGCACCCCTGTCCGGTGTGCTTTGTCTATTTTTTCTATCTTGAGCTTGTCTCGTTTGCATGATTTACCGAACAGACCAAAGCCGGTATATCCACTTCGTGTGGCAGACTTCGCCGTCGCCTGTTCGGGACTTTCAGCCATGCACTTGACAAGACCCTCATCATTTTCTTTGTTCGTCAAATCTCTGCCCTTTGCAGACACCGACGAGTGCACTGAATTGCCCCTCGCACACAATTGCAACACTACTGCGGCAGCGTGCGTCAATACTGTAGGAAGTTTCACCTGTGTGTGCAACGCCGGTTTCTTCGGAGACGGAACAACAGACGGCTCGGGTTGCGAACGTGAGTCTTCTCTTCAAATAAAACACTATCTTCCCGCTGAAATTATGTGCTTGCATTGTAAGCATTTGAGGGATTCGTGAGCCTTCGGTCATTTGACTGGGCTAGGAAAAAGGTGCAAAATCCCGGAGGACTCCGTCTGTGTGTGTGTCTTCTGTTTCAGTCAGCTGTGTTGTCTGTCTGTCTGTCTGTCTCTCTATCAGTCTGTGTGTTCATCTGTCTGATGCAGAGACCAACGAGTGCACGGACAGTTCTTATCCTCACAACTGCGACACGAACGCGTACTGCACGGACAACTACGGCAGCTTCACCTGTGCGTGCAACAACGGGTACGCAGACAACAGCGCCGGCACTGACGGCACCAGCTGTGCAGGTCAGTCGTCGTTTCTGTCGTGTCAAAGAAGAACGGTGGCTGCATTTACGGTTGCTTTACTGACATGTTCAACATTGATTGACTGAATCAGGGTTTGTGTGATTCTCTCACCCCCTTTCTTGCCGCTGTTGCGTCCTTGCAATCTCGACGTGGCGTTGGTATTCTTTCTGTCTTTGATTTGCTCTTCTCAGAGTAAGTCTACAGAGAGTAACCCGATGGAAAAAGAGGAGAAAGATCCGGAAAAAACTGTAACATTTTGTTTTCTTGGTCCCTTCACTTTTCTCACCTTGATCTGCAGACATTAACGAGTGCACAGAATCGAACCCGGGTCTGATGGACACCTGCCATCCCCTTGCGTCGTGCACAAACACAAATGGAAGTTTCTACTGCAACTGCACTTTAGGGAACGACGACACAAGTCCCCAAAAGGACGGCACCAACTGCACAAGTGGGTCCTTCAAGAGAGGTAAAGAGGGTCCTTCAAGAGAGGTCAAGAGGGTCCTTCAAGAGAGGTAAAGAGGGTCATTCAAGAGAGGTAAAGAGGGTCATTCAAGAGAGTTAAAGAGGGTCCTTCAAGATAGGTAAAGAGGGAATCGACAAGGCAGATATCTGTCTGCCTCTGTCTTCGTTTTTCTGTCTGTCTGTCTGTCTGTCTGTCTGTCCGTCTGTCTGTCTGTCTGTCTGTCTGTCCGTCTGTCTGTCTGTCTGTCTCTCTCTCTCTCTCTCTCTCTCCCTCTCCCCCTCTCCCCCTCTCCCCCTCTCCTTCTCCCTCTCCCTCTCCCAAGAAAGAAAGAAAGAAAGAAGCAAGCAAGCAAGGAAGCAAGCAAGCAAGGAAGCAAGCAAGCAAAGAAAGAAAGAAAGAAAGACATACAAGCCAGGAGCAAGCAAGAGAAGGGAAAGAAGAAAAAGCAAAAGAATGACCGAAGGAAAAGCTTCACAGAGATACAGTCTGTCTGAGTGTTTCCTTACACATATGTGTGTCTGGGTTGCCGTTGAGCTCTGTGTGTGTGTCTGTGTGTCTGTACAACCGATTGAGTGGGTGCAGACGTCGACGAGTGTGCCCTCGATATTCACGACTGCGACGAGGGCAGTCTCGCTAGCTGTACTGACACAGCGGGTAGCTTCGCGTGCGTGTGTCCGACAGGGTACGAGTTGGACCTTTCAAAGCCTCACAACACCACATGTACAGGTCAGAAGAGAAGCTGAATGTTCGAACCGTTACGTTATCGCGTCACGTGGCTTACTTTTGTCGGAAGAGTCCACATCCACTCATGAGACCGACAAACTTCCAAGTGGAGACCTTTCTAGGCAGCTCTGATGAAAAGAAAAATGCAAACAGCCTTCCTGATCAACTCGTGTGCTTTTTACACAGCAAAATAAAGGCTTGTGGAGGGCCGGGTGGGTAGACAAAAGATATGCCTGCAAGCATGTGTCGCGCATTGCTTTTTTCATCGAATCCTTACATTCTCGCGTCTTCTCTGTCTGGTTGCATGTGCAGACACGATCGAATGCTCCAAGTTTCCCACAATTTGCGGCACAGGGCAGTGTCAGAACTCGCAGGGGAGCTTCTCTTGTGATTGCAGCGAGGGATACAACTTCTCGAGGACTGACGGTGACTGCATAGGTCTGTCTTGACGGCTCTCGAGAGTCTTTTTGTTCCTTCAAGTGCCCCCCGTTTGTTTCGGAAGCGCGGTCCAAGATCGAGTGTTTTGTTCAATAAGTGTCAAAGCGCGGTCAAGGCTTTTAATGTTGTACGTAGGTTTGTGAGTATCCATACAGTATGGATGACAGAGACCTCAAACATGGCATCAGCGATTGATTGACCCTTCTGCGGAAGAAAAAAAAAAACGTCTTTCTTTGTGGGCAGGCGGTGTTGTCGTGTATCCATGCATTTCTCTGCATGCAGATGTCAACGAATGCACAGCCGCACTTCACAATTGTGATCTCAACGCGGAGTGCACAAACGGCGACGGCAGTTTTGATTGCGACTGTACTGCGGGGTACGAAGGGTCCGGTCTGGCATGCTCAAGTCAGTCTTCTAGAAGATTGAGCATAAAAGAGCTAGAGATGTGGTGAAAATGCCGCCATGATCTGATTCGACCGCACTGTGTCCATCGTCCGCTTTCTTTCATCTTTGTTCCCGCTTCACGGAAAGCTGCATGCCTCTTTTTAAATAACAGGACTCTGAATGACCACATAAGGGAGTACAAAACTGACGAATGCTTAGATGAGCGTCAGCTCTGGCAATTCATATTGAAAGATCAAACAACAGAGCAACAAAATTGTGTATCAATCTGCGTGCAGACGTCGACGAGTGCACAGTGAATGATCCCTTGGATCTCTGCGGTCACGGAACAAGCGCAACGTGCACCGATACCACCGGCAGCTTCGAATGCATTTGTCCCGCTGGCTACTCATTTCAAGAGAGCCCGAAAGCATGCATAGGTATGCACTAAGTCTTTGAATCAGGGAAATACTGTCCAGTCAACGATTGCACGTGAACAGCCAAGACGATTGAGCAAACATGACTTCAGCTCGATTCATGCAGGTTTGAAAATGGACGTGCTGCATGGATTTTTTCTTCGGGCAATAGAAAAGAAAAGCAGAACCCATTGCAAGAAAGATAAAAAAATGCATTTCTCAGGAAAGAGACAAAACAGAGACAAAACAAAATCGACTGACTCGACCACCTGAGCGCGTCTTCACGACTCAAAAGCTCAGACATGTTTAACTTAGCAAGCAGCTCAAGATCAACATCACACTTCACACCATCCAAATACTCGGCCGGCTGCCTTCGAATTACATTTCAATCGCGCTATTCCTTCAATTGCCGACTGCATGCAGATACCAACGAGTGCAACGACGGCATTCACGACTGCGCAAACTCAATTGCGACTTGCAGTAATACTGAGGGGTCCTTTCAGTGTGCGTGCAACTTTGGGTTCTCAGGTGATGGCGTTGAGTGCATTGGTAAGTCAGTGCGATTTGATTAGAACAAAATGCATGCTGATGTTGTCTCGTTGTGCGTTTTCAAAATTTCCATCGATGCCATGGCCTCTTTGGTTATTTTTCAGCAATTTTCGGAGGGCTGTCTGTAGTTTGATGAATCATCGGCGCAGATGAGAGGGCAGAAGCCGACGAGACGCAATTGTATATGTACATGTATGTGCAGATAACGATGAATGTACTGACAACGTCCACAACTGCAACACCAGGGCTTCCTGCAACAACACCGACGGGAGCTTCCAATGCCAATGCAACGACGGATGGAGAGGAGATGGAATCGACATTTGCGCCGGTCAGTTGTTTATATGTGCATTGGGTCAGTCGGAATGTTTCCCATCTCTCCAAAATCCATGTGACACACAAACAACTAGTGCAGCTACGCACTGAGTTCAGAAGAGGGCCAAAAACACGACAGTAGCAAAACAGAGAGAGCGCTATTCCAGAGTGAATGCAACCTACGAGAGCTTCAGGAATCTCTTTGAAACCAAATTTTCCACTCTACGACGAACGGAGCGTCTCCAAACGGTCGCATGGAAAGTCAGACTGCATGAGTTTTTCCACCGAGCCTTCCTCTCGATTCCTTTCTTTTGCTTCGTGCAGACATCAACGAATGCTTTTAGCACTTTCAGAAAAAAAAAAAGATTCCTTTCTTTTGCTTCGTGCAGACATCAACGAATGTTACATGCCGGGAAGTTGCATGACCGGCACATGGTGCAGCAACACAGCAGGCAGCTTTTCATGCGAATGTAAACCCGGGTACGAACGGGCCAATCTGACCTTATGTACCGGTCAGCTCAGCATTAATCGTCTCTTTGTGCCATGCAGCATTGTGGGAGTGTATGATGAACTTGGCTGACAACCTTCTCGCAACCGAGCATCTCTCCGCTCTGCAAGCTAGAATGATTCGCTTCTTTCACCATTTTTCCTGCTCAGACCGTGAATGCTTCCCGAGCCAATCACGAAATCGATGTGAATTTTCTTCAGAGAGTGCCCGCATGTGAGACATCTCGGCTATCAGCAAGGCGAAGCAAAAGCCAGAAACAAGTGGGATGTTGTGGATCTACCGAAAATGAGGTAAGAGACAAACACGGCAAGTTCACTTTTCTCCCTCCGCATGATCTCCTAACCACTCTTAAGTCCAGACATCCAGAAGTGGACGTAAACGTCAGTCTACTCTGTGTACTTTAAGTTAACCTAACCCCTCTATGCAGACATTAACGAGTGCGTCAGTGGACATAATTGCGATTCAAGTCATGGAAAGTGCCAAAACACGGTGCCAAGTTTCCTCTGTGACTGCAACAACGGGTACAGCGGCGATGGGATTTCTTGCAGAGGTCCGTGGGTGTTCGCCGAAAATGGCGTGTAGGGGAGCCAAGGTAGACGAGAAAAATCTGCTTTGATGCCCTTGTTGCAAGAGTGTGTTCTTTGTGTTCAAACATAAATGAATGGTTCTTCCGGTGATTGAGATGTGACACCTCAGGCAGCGGGAGTATCTCTTTTGTACCTGCCTAACGCCAAAGAGAATGCAACCGCCTGCATCGCTCATGATCTGATTTTGCTCGGCTGGATGACGTCAGATCCCTTTCTGTGCAACATTCTCAAAACACTTTTCTGAAAGGTTGAATGTTCTTTTGCCTTCAGACTTGAACGAGTGCCTCCACGAAGCACACGACTGTGCACCTGTCGGAGGCCTGTGCAGCAACACGGACGGCAGTTTTGGGTGCACTTGCGCAGCAGGGTATAAGGGAACCGGGGTGGCCTGCATCAGTCAGTGTGCACGTCTTCGCACATGTATTGGTGTTTGCGCCTGCAACTCTCTTTCATCTGTGTCTCTATGAATATATTCAAGATTGCTTTCGTTTTTATGAATATATTCAAGATTGCTTTCGTTTCTGTGAATATACCCAAGATTGCTTTCGTTTGTATGAATATACTCAAGATTGCTTTCGTTTGTATGAATAGATTCAAGATAATTGCTTTCGACTCTTGATTGCATCATCATGTGTAACTCACAGGCGAGTAATTCATCTTTGTGCATTCATTTGAAGAGACAGAGATGCTCAGATGCTCGCTTTCTTTCGGCATCATCATCTGATTGGTTGGGTCTTCAGGTAGCTGTTGCCTCACCTTATGCACGTCATGAAGATCATTCCTGATTCAATTGATTTCGATACATCCATGTGCAGAAGCACAAACAAGAAACGTCGAAAATGAACCATCTCAAAAAGCACGTTGAATTGGCTTACATTCATTCTGCCCAGAACCGTTGTATATGATTATGAATCACCTCAAAGCATCTACTGTAGTTTAAGTGCCTTAACATTGACAGACATTGCACGAATCTGACTCTCTCTCTGCACAGATTAATGATTGGAAGTTTCCATTTGGATTTCCTGCGAATGTGCATGCAGACATCGACGAGTGCACTCTGGGCAATGACACCTGCATAGACGACGCCGTGTGCAAAGACACGACCGGGTCATTCTACTGCGACTGTCCTTCAGGATTCTTCGGTGGAGGGAGCTCGGCCAACGGGGGGTGCGAGAGTCAGTGTGTGCCTGTCCATTTAGTTGGGAGAAGGCTGTAAGCTCTCTTGGGAGCGTCCGTCTCTTTGACTCGTGCTTGTGTGGTTGTGTTTGGGCTCTATTCATGCCGCAGAATTTATTGTCGCAACTCTTTTCTGCACTATTGTGTTGAATATGCACAGATCAGTCCTAGCTCTTGACCTGTCTGAATTTCCATTGCTTGATAAGAACGCCGTCTGTTCACTTCCCTTTCTTCCTAATCCCGCCCCTTCCCGTCTCTTTGTTCCCACGCAGAGGGCACCTTGGTTGCTCACTACGACTTCTCTCAGAGCAGCAGTGACCTTGTGGGAGGGTTTGGGAACATAGCATTCGGCCCCGGAAACGACAGCACGGCCACTTTTGTGAACACAACCACTTCGCTTTTCACCAGAAGGGCACTGCAGGTGTCGGGCTCCGGCGCCGCCCCTGCAGGGTGGGGTATTTCTGAAGGACACACGCAAAGCTTCACAAGCGGTGGTAGCAGGTTGTTGTTTGTGTCCCTGATCCTGAACGACCTCAACGCGCGGTTTGCAGGACTTTGTATCTATCACGAAGGTCGGTCTGTGGTTGCGTGACGGGGATATCAAGACGGGGATATCAGAAGTCTCTTTATGTTTTGGGGTGCACACACGCTGAGACGGAATGTCAAGATCCTCTAAGCTGTACATGTCTTTGCTCGGACGAGAACGGGAAGGAGAGCTGTCCTTCTTCCCGGCCTACATGGCATCCCCACAAAGTTTCGAGAACTCGAAGAGGCCTTTTTTGGATTTCCTTTCTCGTCTCTTTCTCATTCGCAATGACTCTCTGGCGCCCTCCGATGCAGGCGACGGCAGCACTTCCAACCTCTACGGAAAATACATGTGCGCAACGCTTCACGATGTCAGTTGCATGGGGGATCCACATTTTTATACCCAAAACGATGCCGCAAGGAAATCGGAATGCTGACCTATCGATCGACCTGTCTCTTCTTACTTCCCGCTGATGCATGCCGGCGTCTCTCTTGCTGCATTTGTCTGCTCCTCCCCCCTTATTCTCATCACACAACATCGTGATTGCTTGTCCTCCGTCTCCCTCCTTTTTCTGTGTGCCATCCAGCCTAGCTGCCCTTTTTCCTTCTATGACGTTCTGCATGTGTCCCGTTCGTGTCCCTCTGCTTTTCCCTTCTGGGTTCATCGACTGGCATTTCTTGAATGAGGCAGAAAACGGGGGGCACCCGAGGCTTCATCGGCTACATTCATGACGGCGTGAACACTGCAAGTACTTCAAAATGCTTCACGCCCACGAGCCAATCACTCGAGGAGAAAGAAGAGTACGTAGGTTACCCCTTCACGCTTGCACTTGAGTTGAAGGAAGCAGCTACGGGCAACAGCATAGAGAGAGTTGCATTTTGGCGCTCTGGAATCGCTACGCCGCCTCTTGAAGGGTCCTCACCTTGTCCCACCGTCGCCGTATTTCCCCGGGCTGACCCCACGAACACTCCAAGTGACAATCCAATCACGCTTTTGTTTGGAGCACGAAACAATCAGGGAGTAAGCAGCATCGAAGGATTCGATGGGGCGATCGATGCGCAAATATTTGAGGTCAGCTTGCCTGAGAAAACACATACACACATACACACATACACACACACACACACACACACACACACACACACTCAGAGGGAGGTTGGAGAGAGAGGAAACACAGGATGAAAGATCCCGTCACAGGCGCCTTCAGAAGAAAGACAATTAAATAACAACATTTTGGTCTCCTGTAAGACTTCATGCCAAGTTCATCGTCCGCTTACACATGCTTCTCTGAGCACAGCAACACTTATTTTTTTTTAACGGCAAATCTCTCTGACGAGTACTTCTGACTAGCTCTGGCTGCAGGTTCGCGTCTACGATCTTCCAGACGGGATGACCAAGTCGGGCACCAACTTGATGTCTGCTCTCTCTTGGCAAACAAGTGAGTCCTCCAGTCTCGGGTTGCCTACTTCGACTTCGACGACGGTTTTCGTTGGCACCATTCTGCTGTTTGTATGTCTAGTCTGCAGCGGTTGAGTTACAGTCATAAAAAATGGAGCTCCCCGAGATGCAGCCAAAACGATGTACTCTGACTTCGCTATCCTCTCGGCATTATATTCTCGTT
>JAHBMJ010005896.1:0-5000 GCA_018398765.1 Chromera velia | reverse complement strand
TCTGTGTGTGTGTGTGTGTGTGTGTGTGTGTGTGCGTGCGTCTGTCTGTCTGTCTGTCTGTCTGTCTGTGTGTGTGTGTGTGTGTAGATGGGTAGGGGGAACCCTGTGAGCATGTGTGCGTGCGATGGGGGCCTCGTGCATTCGTATGCATGTATACGTAGAAGAAAAGGTGCACACCTACACAAGGATACAAACAAGGATTTGTCCTTCCATCCGTGCAGAAGGTACCCCTCTGTGACCATCCAGCCGTGTCCCGTCAAGGCTGCCTGTAAGACGGGCCCACAGGAGGAGTACCAGGCAGTACAACCGGGTACAGCCTGTGTGGAGAGCAACATTGGGGTCAGTTAGTCAGTCTGGAAGGCAGGGAGAGAGAGGGGCGTTTGACTGTTCTGGTAGTCCTGTAGACAGAAAATTGGAACCTGACCGTGCAAGAAAGCGGCCGCCTTTCCTGATCTGTCAGTACTGTGTTATGCCATCTGAAGATCTGCAATCCATGTGAGTGGTCCGGCCAGACGAAAGAGAGCAAACAGCAACGAAGGCGCTTAATTGTTTTTTGCATTCTGGGAGAATTTACGAATTTTCATGCTGGAAAACGAAATGGATGCCTCTTCATGTTCCTTCCGATACGTTTTGGTGTTCTTTGCAGCCGCTGTGCGACGAGTGCGCCTCAGGATATCAGAAGGTAAGCACCGTGCCTCTCGGTATGGGTTCTCAGAAGGAGGCTTTTCAATACAAGGAATGTGGCAACCCATGGAAAATGAGGAATCGGATTTTTACCTACAGGTAAAAGCCGCGAGGTCAAAAATTGAATGAATTTTATGGGGGCGAGACTGCCTAATGTGATCTGGTGTCCGCTTGTGCGGTGTGTTTCCTTCTGGTGAGATGGAAGTTCCGTCCTTTGAGGCGCTTGACCTTGCTGTGTGGTTTTTAGCTGTCCACCTGAGTTGGAGGCGAATCACTACGGAGATTTTGCTGTTTGATTTTTTTGTACTGTCCGACGAGTCCCGCAGATCAATGTCTTCTTTTTCCATCCATCCTTATCCTATCCGTCTTTCCTTCTCGTCTCTCTCTCTCTCTCTCTCTCTCTCTCTGTGTGTGTGTGTGTGTGTGTGTGTCTTCTTCTTGTCACTTTGTACCTGTCTAATGGCCCTCCTGCCACCTGCAGGTCGGCAAAACGGCACTCTGCCGCAAGTGCCCCCCCTTGGTTGTGAACGCCCTCCTCTACCTGATGGGGGGTCTGGTCCTGATTGTGATCGTGGTGCTCTACGCGATGATCACTGTGACTGACGACCTTGAAGGTCTGTCTGTCTGTGCCTGTGTATGCCGGTCGTTCCTGTCTCTTTCACTGCGATGCTTCGTACCAGCACCGTCATACTGTGCCTTGGGGAAGGATGGTAAGAAAAGAAGGACTGGGATGAATATGAGATGACGATTTCTCGATAGAGAGATACAGGGGGATTGAAAGCGAAAATGAGCGTATTTGACACAAAGCCGATGCTGCTTAAAACAGAAGTCCCCGAGGGGCCCCCATGGGATGTAAAACGAAAGAGAAAGAAAAAGGTTCAGGGAAAGAGATGTGCGTACTCGTGAAGACTGTCGAGGTGAGAGAATGCTGCCCGGAAAGCAAAAGAAAGAATATTCAAGGCAGTGAAGAAAGAATGTTTGGAAGCATGGAACCCCACCACAGTCCAATTGAGGTTTGTTTCTCTCATAAAGCAGACGGAGAAAAACAAGCACCTGAAGAAAGTTGGAGAAATAAAAAGGCCCTGGATGCATGAGATGTTACGACAGAGAGATCAAGGAAGCCTGACAGATCTTCCTCTGCTCTCTGCGGTACATCTGATTGATGGCTTTTTTGAAGTGCTGGTAGACTGTCATTTTTGAAACAAACAATCGAATTTCATTCGAGCATGCAGGAAGTGTAGAGGCGCATAAGGTCGGCATCAAGATTGTCCTCAACTTTACCAACGTCGTGACGGTCTTGGGGGGATTCAAATTCTACAAAGTCGTCGTGCGAACATCGGTAGGCCTGCATGCATGCGGTCAGTAGGCGGGTGTGCAGCAGTTCATGTGTGTGTGAGAGAAGCAATAGGGAGGGTGAGAACGAGAGCCAGTTAAAGAGCAGATGCAAAATCATCGTGATCTGTGAGCGGCTCGTTGCTCTCTTTTGGGCGGATCTGCTTCGCTCCTCAATCTCTTCCGCGTGGTTGGGATCTTCATTTGATGGGCGGTGATAGCCTCAGCTTCCTCATCTTGTGGTGGCCCTCTTTCCGTGTCATTTGTCTAGACACAAGTGAATGTGCGTGTTCCTTTTTCTGCATGCAGGATCTCGGAGGTGGCGGTGGAGGAGGAAAGAATCAGGTCCTTCGATTGGAAGACTTCCTCCCTGTTGGCTCGGTTCCGGCTCTTCAGGACTTTTTCTCCATGGAATGCCTCGTGGAGGGCTCTTTGAAGCTGAGCCTGACTTGGAGGCTTTTTGCCGGTGAGTTCCTGTCTGCCCGCACACGTGCAGTCTGTTCACATCTGGGTCTGTCGTCTGCTTGCGTCAGCTGTTGTACTGGTGAAATGAAAAGAAGTTTAGTGTAATTCTTGACCCGGTGTTTTCGTTCTGGTCTCTTGATGTCATTCGACAGTTGTCAATTCGGGTGCCAAAATGAAGAAACTTGCATCGCTTCTAGCCGTCCGACCTGAAGGGAGGGTTTTCGCAAAAACTTTTTCCTCTGTTTTTTGCCTCTCTCTCACTGGATTAACCCCCCCGTTTTCTTTTCGTGCAGCCAAACTTGTCGAGGCATTCGTACCGCTCTTGACTTATGGATTCATC
Organism: Chromera velia; assembly: GCA_018398765.1. NCBI lineage: Eukaryota > Chromeraceae > Chromera > Chromera velia. The sequence continues at coordinate 2,179 of JAHBMJ010005896.1, read as the reverse complement.
GTTGCCTCCTCTCTGCTGGCGGTTTTTGTTTGCCGCACTCTGCAAAAGAGGAAGAGGCTTCTCTGGAAAGAGGACGACACGCTGTTGTCGGGAAAGGGAGGGAGCTGGATGCAACGGAGAGAGGCCAAGGAGGCCATGAGCAAGCGGCTCCTCAAACTCTACAGGTGGCTGGTTGAATTGTACCAAGGGACGCAACGCCCCTCTCGGAATGTTTCGTTAATATAATTCTTGGTGTTTCCAGTTTGAACATACAATAGAAGAGGAAGGAATCACTTGGATCAATACACAACGGTTCCCATTTTGGTTCTCGTTTGAGTGCGACCCTTATGACTCTCACTGGATGCATGCATGTGCAGATACAATTTTGGGAGACTGCCTAAATTGTCCAGACGAGCCCAGACCGTTGCTTTTGATAATCTCCCGGTGGGCTCGGTCCTCTACTACCTATCCTACAAACTCATCCTGTCGAGGTCCGTGGGGGTAGCAAGACTCACAGACAGACGTGTAGAAGGGGTGAGAAGAATCTAGTAGAGAGAGAGAGGAAGGAAGGAATGGGCTGATGAAAAGCGACAAAAGCGGTAAAAACGTGCTAAAGAACATGCTTCTCTTCTGAGCGAGGGAAAAAACAATGGATTGGCTCTCATCCATCCTTTTGGCTGCGTTCTTGTATGGGGGGAAATGTGTCTACAGGAGAAGCCCGGCGTCTTCCTCATTCATCCCAAGTACTGCTCCCTATTGGGACGGCTGTGGGACGCCTGCATACACACATCATGTGGTACACACACAGACACACACACACACACACGCACACACACACACACACACACAAAGACACACAGACACACAGACACACATACGCACACACACACACACACACACACACACACAGACACACAGACACACAGACACACAGACACACAGACACACAGACACACACACACACACACACACACACAAGTGTGCATTCCTCTGGATGAACGTTCTCAGCATGCTCGACACTCTCAAGTGCGAGGCTTTCGAGGAGGATCTGGAGCCTCGTCTTGTGGCGGCAAAGTGAGTGAGTGAGTGAGTCAGTGGAAGGATCGATCAGTCCTTCCTTAATTGTCGCATTCAGTGGTCGCAAAGTGAGTCTCTGTTTCAGTCAAGGATGCAGTGAGGAAATGAATAGGAGCTGCAAAAGTAATTGGGCTCGTGTGAAGAAGAAGAGATAGAGAAGGAGGAAAGGAGTCCACCTTCGAGCGGGACAGCAAACAGATGTGCCTTCCGATGTCGGTCTGTACGTGTGACAACAAGACCGTTTTTTGTTTTGCAGCAGAGGAAGAGGAGCCTCCCTTTCATTTTTGTCTGTCTGATCACTGCCTACAGGTCAATCGTGTGCACCTCAGACGCCTACCGGACCTTTTTTATTGTCGCGCTGCTGATCATCATACTCTACGTCGGCATTCTGCCCTCTGTGGTCATCACTCTCTTCGCAGGTGGGTAAGGTAAGAAGGAAGCACGTCCTCTATCATTCTCTCTGTTGCATTTTGGGCAGTGGCTTTCTTCTGTGAGGATGCGCAATCGTGACGACGGACTTTGGTCGGAAGGCGACCCGATGGACAATGTATACAGATGCCTCTTCATTTTGATCTCGAGTGTGTCGATACGCCTCTTGAGGCTCGGATAAATTGATTTCGAGCGTCCTTGTATGTCTATCTCATGTTTCTGTCCCTCTGCCTCTGTCCGCTTCTCTTGCTGTCTCCTTATAGTGAGCAAAAAGCGTCTGGAGAGGCAGAGCGCCTCTGAAATTCTGGGGTTGGATCAAGGAGAAAAGGAGGTAAGCTCGAAGCCCAGAGAGGGGGAGAACAGCAGGAGAGAAACGCATGGAAGCTCTCCGACTGTTGGCACGCCGTCTCCCACCGCCACGACTCGACTGATGGACATCCGCTCTTCAGAAGAGAGCCTGACTGTCGGAGGGAGGGGACACGGAAGAGACGATCTGGAATCGGAGGCGAGTGGGGGGACTAGGGTTCAATCTTCTCTTCTCATCTCTGTGGAAGGCGGGATGGAGAGTCAACAGCCGACCACTCTAAAGAACAAAGATGGAAAAGATGGAGCACTCGAGACGGGAGTCACCCCGTCAGAAGGGGAAAGAGGAAGACAACGCGGAGACGGATCAGTGCAGAGATCGACAGAAGAC